>JAMOBL010000036.1:0-33449 GCA_031772095.1 Zeugodacus tau
TAAAGGGGAGGTTTTTATAGAAGGACTGCAGAAGAGTAGTTAATAGTAAAGAACGAACTGCATGATTGTCACGCTCCTGGTGAAGCTAGGTTCGCCACAAATGGCTCTAATGGTAGCCAATGGAACCTACTAGGTGGCCCAATGCGTTTGAGCCACCACCCGGACGCACCCGCTCCTCACGAGCGTGTCCAAGCGTGTCAAAGTGAAAAATAGGTTTTTATGGTACTCATACGATTGTCACGCTCCTGGTGAAGCTAGGTTCGCCACAAATGGCTCTAATGGTAGCCAATGGAACCTACTAGGTGGCCCAATGCGTTTGAGCCACCACCCGGACGCACCCGCTCCTCACGAGCGTGTCCAAGCGTGTCAAAGTGAAAAATAGGTTTTTATGGTACTCATACGATTGTCACGCTCCTGGTGAAGCTAGGTTCGCCACAAATGGCTCTAATGGTAGCCAATGGAACCTACTAGGTGGCCCAAAGCGTTTGAGCCACCACCCGGACGCACCCGCTCCTCACGAGCGTGTCCAAGCGTGTCAAAGTGAAAAATAGGTTTTTATGGTACTCATACGATTGTCACGCTCCTGGTGAAGCTAGGTTCGCCACAAATGGCTCTAATGGTAGCCAATGGAACCTACTAGGTGGCCCAAAGCGTTTGAGCCACCACCCGGACGCACCCGCTCCTCACGAGCGTGTCCAAGCGTGTCAAAGTGAAAAATAGGTTTTTATGGTACTCATACGATTGTCACGCTCCTGGTGAAGCTAGGTTCGCCACAAATGGCTCTAATGGTAGCCAATGGAACCTACTAGGTGGCCCAAAGAACCTGGGAAAGTGTAAGAGCGTTGGTGGTTCAGAGCTGAGCTAAAATTCACTAAAATTCACTAAAAACCGACTTTTTCACTTTGACACGCTCGTGAGGATCGGGTGCGTCCGGGTGGTGGCTCAAACGCTTTGGGCCACCTAGTAGGTTCCATTGGCTACCATTAGAGCCATTGGTAGCGAACTTAGCGTCACCAGGAGCGCGAAAATCATATGAGTACCATAAAAACCGATTTTTTCACTTTGACGCGCTCGTGAGGATCGGGTGCGTCCGGGTGGTGGCTCAAACGCTTTGGGCCACCTAGTAGGTTCCATTGGCTACCATTAGAGCCATTGGTAGCGAACTTAGCGTCACCAGGAGCGCGACAATCGCACGAGTACCATATGCCGATGGTCACCCAATGATGCACCTTTGGTGGTCACTGGCGGATGGAACGGATGCACTAGGTGGATGGAGTTCTATTTATACATGTTGGTGCTATCGAGCACTAACTTTTTCAACCATCCACCATCACTCCACGATCACTAGGAGCGCGACAATCACCAAAACCGATTTTTTCGCTTTGACGCGCTCTTGAGGATCGGGTGCGTCCGGGTGGTGGCTCAAACGCTTTGGGCCACCTAGTAGGTTCCATTGGCTGCCATTTGAGCCATTGGTAGCGAACCTAGCGTCACAAGGAGCGCGACAATCGCACGAGTACCATATGCCGATGGTCACCCAATGATGCACCTTTGGTGGTCACTGGCGGATGGAACGGATGCACTAGGTGGATGGAGTTCTATTTATACATGTTGGTGCTATCGAGCACTAACTTTTTTATCCATCCCACATCACTCCACGATCACCAGGAGCGCGACAATCACTAAAAACCGATTTTTTCACTTTGACGCGCTCTTGAGGATCGGGTGCGTCCGGGTGGTGGCTCAAACGCTTTGGGCCACCTAGTAGGTTCCATTGGCTACCATTAGAGCCATTGGTAGCGAACTTAGCGTCACCAGGAGCGCGACAATCGCACGAGTACCATATGCCGATGGTCACCCAATGATGCACCTTTGGTGGTCACTGGCGGATGGAACGGATGCACTAGGTGGATGGAGTTCTATTTATACATGTTGGTGCTATCGAGCACTAACTTTTTCAACCATCCACCATCACTCCACGATCACTAGGAGCGCGACAATCACCAAAAACCGATTTTTTCGCTTTGACGCGCTCTTGAGGATCGGGTGCGTCCGGGTGGTGGCTCAAACGCTTTGGGCCACCTAGTAGGTTCCATTGGCTGCCATTTGAGCCATTGGTAGCGAACTTAGCGTCACCAGGAGCGCGACAATCGCACGAGTACCATATGCCGATGGTCACCCAATGATGCACCTTTGGTGGTCACTGGCGGATGGAACGGATGCACTAGGTGGATGGAGTTCTATTTATACATGTTGGTGCTATCGAGCACTAACTTTTTCAACCATCCACCATCACTCCACGATCACTAGGAGCGCGACAATCACCAAAAACCGATTTTTTCGCTTTGACGCGCTCTTGAGGATCGGGTGCGTCCGGGTGGTGGCTCAAACGCTTTGGGCCACCTAGTAGGTTCCATTGGCTACCATTTGAGCCATTGGTAGCGAACCTAGCGTCACAAGGAGCGCGACAATCGCACGAGTACCATATGCCGATGGTCACCCAATGATGCACCTTTGGTGGTCACTGGCGGATGGAACGGATGCACTAGGTGGATGGAGTTCTATTTATACATGTTGGTGCTATCGAGCACTAACTTTTTTATCCATCCCACATCACTCCACGATCACCAGGAGCGCGACAATCACTAAAAACCGATTTTTTCACTTTGACGCGCTCTTGAGGATCGGGTGCGTCCGGGTGGTGGCTCAAACGCTTTGGGCCACCTAGTAGGTTCCATTGGCTACCATTTGAGCCATTGGTAGCGAACCTAGCGTCACAAGGAGCGCGACAATCGCACGAGTACCATATGCCGATGGTCACCCAATGATGCACCTTTGGTGGTCACTGGCGGATGGAACGGATGCACTAGGTGGATGGAGTTCTATTTATACATGTTGGTGCTATCGAGCACTAACTTTTTTATCCATCCCACATCACTCCACGATCACCAGGAGCGCGACAATCACTAAAAACCGATTTTTTCACTTTGACGCGCTCTTGAGGATCGGGTGCGTCCGGGTGGTGGCTCAAACGCTTTGGGCCACCTAGTAGGTTCCATTGGCTACCATTAGAGCCATTGGTAGCGAACTTAGCGTCACCAGGAGCGCGACAATCGCACGAGTACCATATGCCGATGGTCACCCAATGATGCACCTTTGGTGGTCACTGGCGGATGGAACGGATGCACTAGGTGGATGGAGTTCTATTTATACATGTTGGTGCTATCGAGCACTAACTTTTTCAACCATCCACCATCACTCCACGATCACTAGAGCGCGACAATCACGCACAACCGATTTTTTCGCTTTGACGCGCTCTTGAGGATCGGGTGCGTCCGGGTGGTGGCTCAAACGCTTTGGGCCACCTAGTAGGTTCCATTGGCTGCCATTTGAGCCATTGGTAGCGAACCTAGCGTCACAAGGAGCGCGACAATCGCACGAGTACCATATGCCGATGGTCACCCAATGATGCACCTTTGGTGGTCACTGGCGGATGGAACGGATGCACTAGGTGGATGGAGTTCTATTTATACATGTTGGTGCTATCGAGCACTAACTTTTTTATCCATCCCACATCACTCCACGATCACCAGGAGCGCGACAATCACTAAAAACCGATTTTTTCACTTTGACGCGCTCTTGAGGATCGGGTGCGTCCGGGTGGTGGCTCAAACGCTTTGGGCCACCTAGTAGGTTCCATTGGCTACCATTAGAGCCATTGGTAGCGAACTTAGCGTCACCAGGAGCGCGACAATCGCACGAGTACCATATGCCGATGGTCACCCAATGATGCACCTTTGGTGGTCACTGGCGGATGGAACGGATGCACTAGGTGGATGGAGTTCTATTTATATATGTTGGTGCTATCGAGCACTAACTTTTTTATCCATCCCACATCACTCCACGATCACCAGGAGCGCGACAATCACTAAAAACCGATTTTTTCACTTTGACGCGCTCTTGAGGATCGGGTGCGTCCGGGTGGTGGCTCAAACGCTTTGGGCCACCTAGTAGGTTCCATTGGCTACCATTAGAGCCATTGGTAGCGAACCTAGCCTCACCAGGAGCGCGACAATCATATGAGTACCATAAAAACCGATATTTTCACTTTGACACGCTTGGACACGCTTGGACACGCTCGTGAGGATCGGGTGCGTCCGGGTGGTGGCTCAAACGCTTTGGGCCACCTAGTAGGTTCCATTGGCTACCATTAGAGCCATTGGTAGCGAACTTAGCGTCACCAGGAGCGCGAAAATCATATGAGTACCATAAAAACCGATTTTTTCACTTTGACGCGCTCGTGAGGATCGGGTGCGTCCGGGTGGTGGCTCAAACGCTTTGGGCCACCTAGTAGGTTCCATTGGCTACCATTAGAGCTATTGGTAGCGAACCTAGCCTCACCAGGAGCGCGACAATCATATGAGTACCATAAAAACCGATATTTTCACTTTGACACGCTTGGACACGCTTGGACACGCTCGTGAGGATCGGGTGCGTCCGGGTGGTGGCTCAAACGCTTTGGGCCACCTAGTAGGTTCCATTGGCTACCATTTGAGCCATTGGTAGTGAACCTAGCTTCACCAGGAGCGCGACAATCGTATGAGTACCATTTTACCATAGTTTTAGGGTAAGTTACCAGAAACTTTACCCGAAACTTTACCCGAAATTTTACCCGAAACTTTACCTGAAACTTTACCAGAAACTTTACCCGAAACTTTACCCGAAACTTTTAATTTATACAATTTGTACACTGTGTGTACACTGTAATGTTCTGTATGGTACAATTTCTCACCTATAGGGGGCCAAGCGTCGTTGTCATCGGTGGTGGTGGCGAACCTGGGAAAGTGTAAGATTTTCAAATGTGTACACTGTAACGTTCTGTATGGTACAATTTCTCACATATAGGGGGCCACGCGTCGTTGTCATCGATTAGAAATGGTGGCGAACCTGGGAAAGTGTAAGATTTTCAAATGTGTACACTGTAATGTTCTGTATGGTACAATTTCTCACCTATAGGGGGCCACGCGTCGTTGTCAACGATTAGAAATGGTGGCGAACCTGGGAAAGTGTAAGAGCGTTGGTGGTTCAGAGCTGAGCTAAAATTCACTAAAATTCACTAAAAACCGACTTTTTCACTTTGACACGCTCGTGAGGATCGGGTGCGTCCGGGTGGTGGCTCAAACGCTTTGGGCCACCTAGTAGGTTCCATTGGCTACCATTAGAGCCATTGGTAGCGAACTTAGCGTCACCAGGAGCGCGAAAATCATATGAGTACCATAAAAACCGATTTTTTCACTTTGACGCGCTCGTGAGGATCGGGTGCGTCCGGGTGGTGGCTCAAACGCTTTGGGCCACCTAGTAGGTTCCATTGGCTACCATTAGAGCCATTGGTAGCGAACTTAGCGTCACCAGGAGCGCGACAATCGCACGAGTACCATATGCCGATGGTCACCCAATGATGCACCTTTGGTGGTCACTGGCGGATGGAACGGATGCACTAGGTGGATGGAGTTCTATTTATACATGTTGGTGCTATCGAGCACTAACTTTTTCAACCATCCACCATCACTCCACGATCACTAGAGCGCGACAATCACCAAAAACCGATTTTTTCGCTTTGACGCGCTCTTGAGGATCGGGTGCGTCCGGGTGGTGGCTCAAACGCTTTGGGCCACCTAGTAGGTTCCATTGGCTGCCATTTGAGCCATTGGTAGCGAACCTAGCGTCACAAGGAGCGCGACAATCGCACGAGTACCATATGCCGATGGTCACCCAATGATGCACCTTTGGTGGTCACTGGCGGATGGAACGGATGCACTAGGTGGATGGAGTTCTATTTATACATGTTGGTGCTATCGAGCACTAACTTTTTTATCCATCCCACATCACTCCACGATCACCAGGAGCGCGACAATCACTAAAAACCGATTTTTTCACTTTGACGCGCTCTTGAGGATCGGGTGCGTCCGGGTGGTGGCTCAAACGCTTTGGGCCACCTAGTAGGTTCCATTGGCTACCATTAGAGCCATTGGTAGCGAACTTAGCGTCACCAGGAGCGCGACAATCGCACGAGTACCATATGCCGATGGTCACCCAATGATGCACCTTTGGTGGTCACTGGCGGATGGAACGGATGCACTAGGTGGATGGAGTTCTATTTATACATGTTGGTGCTATCGAGCACTAACTTTTTCAACCATCCACCATCACTCCACGATCACTAGGAGCGCGACAATCACCAAAAACCGATTTTTTCGCTTTGACGCGCTCTTGAGGATCGGGTGCGTCCGGGTGGTGGCTCAAACGCTTTGGGCCACCTAGTAGGTTCCATTGGCTGCCATTTGAGCCATTGGTAGCGAACTTAGCGTCACCAGGAGCGCGACAATCGCACGAGTACCATATGCCGATGGTCACCCAATGATGCACCTTTGGTGGTCACTGGCGGATGGAACGGATGCACTAGGTGGATGGAGTTCTATTTATACATGTTGGTGCTATCGAGCACTAACTTTTTCAACCATCCACCATCACTCCACGATCACTAGGAGCGCGACAATCACCAAAAACCGATTTTTTCGCTTTGACGCGCTCTTGAGGATCGGGTGCGTCCGGGTGGTGGCTCAAACGCTTTGGGCCACCTAGTAGGTTCCATTGGCTACCATTTGAGCCATTGGTAGCGAACCTAGCGTCACAAGGAGCGCGACAATCGCACGAGTACCATATGCCGATGGTCACCCAATGATGCACCTTTGGTGGTCACTGGCGGATGGAACGGATGCACTAGGTGGATGGAGTTCTATTTATACATGTTGGTGCTATCGAGCACTAACTTTTTTATCCATCCCACATCACTCCACGATCACCAGGAGCGCGACAATCACTAAAACCGATTTTTTCACTTTGACGCGCTCTTGAGGATCGGGTGCGTCCGGGTGGTGGCTCAAACGCTTTGGGCCACCTAGTAGGTTCCATTGGCTACCATTTGAGCCATTGGTAGCGAACCTAGCGTCACAAGGAGCGCGACAATCGCACGAGTACCATATGCCGATGGTCACCCAATGATGCACCTTTGGTGGTCACTGGCGGATGGAACGGATGCACTAGGTGGATGGAGTTCTATTTATACATGTTGGTGCTATCGAGCACTAACTTTTTTATCCATCCCACATCACTCCACGATCACCAGGAGCGCGACAATCACTAAAAACCGATTTTTTCACTTTGACGCGCTCTTGAGGATCGGGTGCGTCCGGGTGGTGGCTCAAACGCTTTGGGCCACCTAGTAGGTTCCATTGGCTACCATTAGAGCCATTGGTAGCGAACTTAGCGTCACCAGGAGCGCGACAATCGCACGAGTACCATATGCCGATGGTCACCCAATGATGCACCTTTGGTGGTCACTGGCGGATGGAACGGATGCACTAGGTGGATGGAGTTCTATTTATACATGTTGGTGCTATCGAGCACTAACTTTTTCAACCATCCACCATCACTCCACGATCACTAGGAGCGCGACAATCACCAAAAACCGATTTTTTCGCTTTGACGCGCTCTTGAGGATCGGGTGCGTCCGGGTGGTGGCTCAAACGCTTTGGGGCCACCTAGTAGGTTCCATTGGCTGCCATTTGAGCCATTGGTAGCGAACCTAGCGTCACAAGGAGCGCGACAATCGCACGAGTACCATATGCCGATGGTCACCCAATGATGCACCTTTGGTGGTCACTGGCGGATGGAACGGATGCACTAGGTGGATGGAGTTCTATTTATACATGTTGGTGCTATCGAGCACTAACTTTTTTATCCATCCCACATCACTCCACGATCACCAGGAGCGCGACAATCACTAAAAACCGATTTTTTCACTTTGACGCGCTCTTGAGGATCGGGTGCGTCCGGGTGGTGGCTCAAACGCTTTGGGCCACCTAGTAGGTTCCATTGGCTACCATTAGAGCCATTGGTAGCGAACTTAGCGTCACCAGGAGCGCGACAATCGCACGAGTACCATATGCCGATGGTCACCCAATGATGCACCTTTGGTGGTCACTGGCGGATGGAACGGATGCACTAGGTGGATGGAGTTCTATTTATATATGTTGGTGCTATCGAGCACTAACTTTTTTATCCATCCCACATCACTCCACGATCACCAGGAGCGCGACAATCACTAAAACCGATTTTTTCACTTTGACGCGCTCTTGAGGATCGGGTGCGTCCGGGTGGTGGCTCAAACGCTTTGGGCCACCTAGTAGGTTCCATTGGCTACCATTAGAGCCATTGGTAGCGAACCTAGCCTCACCAGGAGCGCGACAATCATATGAGTACCATAATACAAGATATTTTCACTTTGACACGCTTGGACACGCTTGGACACGCTCGTGAGGATCGGGTGCGTCCGGGTGGTGGCTCAAACGCTTTGGGCCACCTAGTAGGTTCCATTGGCTACCATTAGAGCCATTGGTAGCGAACTTAGCGTCACCAGGAGCGCGAAAATCATATGAGTACCATAAAAACCGATTTTTTCACTTTGACGCGCTCGTGAGGATCGGGTGCGTCCGGGTGGTGGCTCAAACGCTTTGGGCCACCTAGTAGGTTCCATTGGCTACCATTAGAGCTATTGGTAGCGAACCTAGCCTCACCAGGAGCGCGACAATCATATGAGTACCATAAAAACCGATATTTTCACTTTGACACGCTTGGACACGCTTGGACACGCTCGTGAGGATCGGGTGCGTCCGGGTGGTGGCTCAAACGCTTTGGGCCACCTAGTAGGTTCCATTGGCTACCATTTGAGCCATTGGTAGTGAACCTAGCTTCACCAGGAGCGCGACAATCGTATGAGTACCATTTTACCATAGTTTTAGGGTAAGTTACCAGAAACTTTACCCGAAACTTTACCCGAAATTTTACCCGAAACTTTACCTGAAACTTTACCAGAAACTTTACCCGAAACTTTACCCGAAACTTTTAATTTATACAATTTGTACACTGTGTGTACACTGTAATGTTCTGTATGGTACAATTTCTCACCTATAGGGGGCCAAGCGTCGTTGTCATCGGTGGTGGTGGCGAACCTGGGAAAGTGTAAGATTTTCAAATGTGTACACTGTAACGTTCTGTATGGTACAATTTCTCACATATAGGGGGCCACGCGTCGTTGTCATCGATTAGAAATGGTGGCGAACCTGGGAAAGTGTAAGATTTTCAAATGTGTACACTGTAATGTTCTGTATGGTACAATTTCTCACCTATAGGGGGCCACGCGTCGTTGTCAACGATTAGAAATGGTGGCGAACCTGGGAAAGTGTAAGAGCGTTGGTGGTTCAGAGCTGAGCTAAAATTCACTAAAATTCACTAAAAACCGACTTTTTCACTTTGACACGCTCGTGAGGATCGGGTGCGTCCGGGTGGTGGCTCAAACGCTTTGGGCCACCTAGTAGGTTCCATTGGCTACCATTAGAGCCATTGGTAGCGAACTTAGCGTCACCAGGAGCGCGAAAATCATATGAGTACCATAAAAACCGATTTTTTCACTTTGACGCGCTCGTGAGGATCGGGTGCGTCCGGGTGGTGGCTCAAACGCTTTGGGCCACCTAGTAGGTTCCATTGGCTACCATTAGAGCCATTGGTAGCGAACTTAGCGTCACCAGGAGCGCGACAATCGCACGAGTACCATATGCCGATGGTCACCCAATGATGCACCTTTGGTGGTCACTGGCGGATGGAACGGATGCACTAGGTGGATGGAGTTCTATTTATACATGTTGGTGCTATCGAGCACTAACTTTTTCAACCATCCACCATCACTCCACGATCACTAGGAGCGCGACAATCACCAAAAACCGATTTTTTCGCTTTGACGCGCTCTTGAGGATCGGGTGCGTCCGGGTGGTGGCTCAAACGCTTTGGGCCACCTAGTAGGTTCCATTGGCTGCCATTTGAGCCATTGGTAGCGAACCTAGCGTCACAAGGAGCGCGACAATCGCACGAGTACCATATGCCGATGGTCACCCAATGATGCACCTTTGGTGGTCACTGGCGGATGGAACGGATGCACTAGGTGGATGGAGTTCTATTTATACATGTTGGTGCTATCGAGCACTAACTTTTTTATCCATCCCACATCACTCCACGATCACCAGGAGCGCGACAATCACTAAAAACCGATTTTTTCACTTTGACGCGCTCTTGAGGATCGGGTGCGTCCGGGTGGTGGCTCAAACGCTTTGGGCCACCTAGTAGGTTCCATTGGCTACCATTAGAGCCATTGGTAGCGAACTTAGCGTCACCAGGAGCGCGACAATCGCACGAGTACCATATGCCGATGGTCACCCAATGATGCACCTTTGGTGGTCACTGGCGGATGGAACGGATGCACTAGGTGGATGGAGTTCTATTTATACATGTTGGTGCTTATCGAGCACTAACTTTTTCAACCATCCACCATCACTCCACGATCACTAGAGCGCGACAATCACCAAAAACCGATTTTTTCGCTTTGACGCGCTCTTGAGGATCGGGTGCGTCCGGGTGGTGGCTCAAACGCTTTGGGCCACCTAGTAGGTTCCATTGGCTGCCATTTGAGCCATTGGTAGCGAACTTAGCGTCACCAGGAGCGCG
Organism: Zeugodacus tau; assembly: GCA_031772095.1. Lineage (NCBI taxonomy): Eukaryota > Metazoa > Arthropoda > Insecta > Diptera > Tephritidae > Zeugodacus > Zeugodacus tau. The sequence goes on from JAMOBL010000036.1 coordinate 10,618, forward strand.
ACAATCGCACGAGTACCATATGCCGATGGTCACCCAATGATGCACCTTTGGTGGTCACTGGCGGATGGAACGGATGCACTAGGTGGATGGAGTTCTATTTATACATGTTGGTGCTATCGAGCACTAACTTTTTCAACCATCCACCATCACTCCACGATCACTAGGAGCGCGACAATCACCAAAAACCGATTTTTTCGCTTTGACGCGCTCTTGAGGATCGGGTGCGTCCGGGTGGTGGCTCAAACGCTTTGGGCCACCTAGTAGGTTCCATTGGCTACCATTTGAGCCATTGGTAGCGAACCTAGCGTCACAAGGAGCGCGACAATCGCACGAGTACCATATGCCGATGGTCACCCAATGATGCACCTTTGGTGGTCACTGGCGGATGGAACGGATGCACTAGGTGGATGGAGTTCTATTTATACATGTTGGTGCTATCGAGCACTAACTTTTTTATCCATCCCACATCACTCCACGATCACCAGGAGCGCGACAATCACTAAAAACCGATTTTTTCACTTTGACGCGCTCTTGAGGATCGGGTGCGTCCGGGTGGTGGCTCAAACGCTTTGGGCCACCTAGTAGGTTCCATTGGCTACCATTTGAGCCATTGGTAGCGAACCTAGCGTCACAAGGAGCGCGACAATCGCACGAGTACCATATGCCGATGGTCACCCAATGATGCACCTTTGGTGGTCACTGGCGGATGGAACGGATGCACTAGGTGGATGGAGTTCTATTTATACATGTTGGTGCTATCGAGCACTAACTTTTTTATCCATCCCACATCACTCCACGATCACCAGGAGCGCGACAATCACTAAAAACCGATTTTTTCACTTTGACGCGCTCTTGAGGATCGGGTGCGTCCGGGTGGTGGCTCAAACGCTTTGGGCCACCTAGTAGGTTCCATTGGCTACCATTAGAGCCATTGGTAGCGAACTTAGCGTCACCAGGAGCGCGACAATCGCACGAGTACCATATGCCGATGGTCACCCAATGATGCACCTTTGGTGGTCACTGGCGGATGGAACGGATGCACTAGGTGGATGGAGTTCTATTTATACATGTTGGTGCTATCGAGCACTAACTTTTTCAACCATCCACCATCACTCCACGATCACTAGGAGCGCGACAATCACCAAAAACCGATTTTTTCGCTTTGACGCGCTCTTGAGGATCGGGTGCGTCCGGGTGGTGGCTCAAACGCTTTGGGCCACCTAGTAGGTTCCATTGGCTGCCATTTGAGCCATTGGTAGCGAACCTAGCGTCACAAGGAGCGCGACAATCGCACGAGTACCATATGCCGATGGTCACCCAATGATGCACCTTTGGTGGTCACTGGCGGATGGAACGGATGCACTAGGTGGATGGAGTTCTATTTATACATGTTGGTGCTATCGAGCACTAACTTTTTTATCCATCCCACATCACTCCACGATCACCAGGAGCGCGACAATCACTAAAACCGATTTTTTCACTTTGACGCGCTCTTGAGGATCGGGTGCGTCCGGGTGGTGGCTCAAACGCTTTGGGCCACCTAGTAGGTTCCATTGGCTACCATTAGAGCCATTGGTAGCGAACTTAGCGTCACCAGGAGCGCGACAATCGCACGAGTACCATATGCCGATGGTCACCCAATGATGCACCTTTGGTGGTCACTGGCGGATGGAACGGATGCACTAGGTGGATGGAGTTCTATTTATATATGTTGGTGCTATCGAGCACTAACTTTTTTATCCATCCCACATCACTCCACGATCACCAGGAGCGCGAAAATCATATGAGTACCATAAAAACCGATTTTTTCACTTTGACGCGCTCTTGAGGATCGGGTGCGTCCGGGTGGTGGCTCAAACGCTTTGGGCCACCTAGTAGGTTCCATTGGCTACCATTAGAGCCATTGGTAGCGAACCTAGCCTCACCAGGAGCGCGACAATCATATGAGTACCATAAAAACCGATATTTTCACTTTGACACGCTTGGACACGCTTGGACACGCTCGTGAGGATCGGGTGCGTCCGGGTGGTGGCTCAAACGCTTTGGGCCACCTAGTAGGTTCCATTGGCTACCATTAGAGCCATTGGTAGCGAACTTAGCGTCACCAGGAGCGCGAAAATCATATGAGTACCATAAAAACCGATTTTTTCACTTTGACGCGCTCGTGAGGATCGGGTGCGTCCGGGTGGTGGCTCAAACGCTTTGGGCCACCTAGTAGGTTCCATTGGCTACCATTAGAGCTATTGGTAGCGAACCTAGCCTCACCAGGAGCGCGACAATCATATGAGTACCATAAAAACCGATATTTTCACTTTGACACGCTTGGACACGCTTGGACACGCTCGTGAGGATCGGGTGCGTCCGGGTGGTGGCTCAAACGCTTTGGGCCACCTAGTAGGTTCCATTGGCTACCATTTGAGCCATTGGTAGTGAACCTAGCTTCACCAGGAGCGCGACAATCGTATGAGTACCATTTTACCATAGTTTTAGGGTAAGTTACCAGAAACTTTACCCGAAACTTTACCCGAAATTTTACCCGAAACTTTACCTGAAACTTTACCAGAAACTTTACCCGAAACTTTACCCGAAACTTTTAATTTATACAATTTGTACACTGTGTGTACACTGTAATGTTCTGTATGGTACAATTTCTCACCTATAGGGGGCCAAGCGTCGTTGTCATCGGTGGTGGTGGCGAACCTGGGAAAGTGTAAGATTTTCAAATGTGTACACTGTAACGTTCTGTATGGTACAATTTCTCACATATAGGGGGCCACGCGTCGTTGTCATCGATTAGAAATGGTGGCGAACCTGGGAAAGTGTAAGATTTTCAAATGTGTACACTGTAATGTTCTGTATGGTACAATTTCTCACCTATAGGGGGCCACGCGTCGTTGTCAACGATTAGAAATGGTGGCGAACCTGGGAAAGTGTAAGAGCGTTGGTGGTTCAGAGCTGAGCTAAAATTCACTAAAATTCACTAAAAACCGACTTTTTCACTTTGACACGCTCGTGAGGATCGGGTGCGTCCGGGTGGTGGCTCAAACGCTTTGGGCCACCTAGTAGGTTCCATTGGCTACCATTAGAGCCATTGGTAGCGAACTTAGCGTCACCAGGAGCGCGAAAATCATATGAGTACCATAAAAACCGATTTTTTCACTTTGACGCGCTCGTGAGGATCGGGTGCGTCCGGGTGGTGGCTCAAACGCTTTGGGCCACCTAGTAGGTTCCATTGGCTACCATTAGAGCCATTGGTAGCGAACTTAGCGTCACCAGGAGCGCGACAATCGCACGAGTACCATATGCCGATGGTCACCCAATGATGCACCTTTGGTGGTCACTGGCGGATGGAACGGATGCACTAGGTGGATGGAGTTCTATTTATACATGTTGGTGCTATCGAGCACTAACTTTTTCAACCATCCACCATCACTCCACGATCACTAGAGCGCGACAATCACCAAAACCGATTTTTTCGCTTTGACGCGCTCTTGAGGATCGGGTGCGTCCGGGTGGTGGCTCAAACGCTTTGGGCCACCTAGTAGGTTCCATTGGCTGCCATTTGAGCCATTGGTAGCGAACCTAGCGTCACAAGGAGCGCGACAATCGCACGAGTACCATATGCCGATGGTCACCCAATGATGCACCTTTGGTGGTCACTGGCGGATGGAACGGATGCACTAGGTGGATGGAGTTCTATTTATACATGTTGGTGCTATCGAGCACTAACTTTTTTATCCATCCCACATCACTCCACGATCACCAGGAGCGCGACAATCACTAAAAACCGATTTTTTCACTTTGACGCGCTCTTGAGGATCGGGTGCGTCCGGGTGGTGGCTCAAACGCTTTGGGCCACCTAGTAGGTTCCATTGGCTACCATTAGAGCCATTGGTAGCGAACTTAGCGTCACCAGGAGCGCGACAATCGCACGAGTACCAAACGCTTTGGGCCACCTAGTAGGTTCCATTGGCTACCATTAGAGCCATTGGTAGCGAACTTAGCGTCACCAGGAGCGCGACAATCGCACGAGTACCATATGCCGATGGTCACCCAATGATGCACCTTTGGTGGTCACTGGCGGATGGAACGGATGCACTAGGTGGATGGAGTTCTATTTATACATGTTGGTGCTATCGAGCACTAACTTTTTCAACCATCCACCATCACTCCACGATCACTAGGAGCGCGACAATCACCAAAAACCGATTTTTTCGCTTTGACGCGCTCTTGAGGATCGGGTGCGTCCGGGTGGTGGCTCAAACGCTTTGGGCCACCTAGTAGGTTCCATTGGCTGCCATTTGAGCCATTGGTAGCGAACCTAGCGTCACAAGGAGCGCGACAATCGCACGAGTACCATATGCCGATGGTCACCCAATGATGCACCTTTGGTGGTCACTGGCGGATGGAACGGATGCACTAGGTGGATGGAGTTCTATTTATACATGTTGGTGCTATCGAGCACTAACTTTTTTATCCATCCCACATCACTCCACGATCACCAGGAGCGCGACAATCACCAAAAACCGATTTTTTCACTTTGACGCGCTCTTGAGGATCGGGTGCGTCCGGGTGGTGGCTCAAACGCTTTGGGCCACCTAGTAGGTTCCATTGGCTACCATTTGAGCCATTGGTAGCGAACCTAGCGTCACCAGGAGCGCGACAATCGCACGAGTACCATATGCCGATGGTCACCCAATGATGCACCTTTGGTGGTCACTGGCGGATGGAACGGATGCACTAGGTGGATGGAGTTCTATTTATACATGTTGGTGCTATCGAGCACTAACTTTTTCAACCATCCACCATCACTCCACGATCACCAGGAGCGCGACAATCACCAAAAACCGATTTTTTCACTTTGACGCGCTCTTGAGGATCGGGTGCGTCCGGGTGGTGGCTCAAACGCTTTGGGCCACCTAGTAGGTTCCATTGGCTACCATTTGAGCCATTGGTAGCGAACCTAGCGTCACAAGGAGCGCGACAATCGCACGAGTACCATATGCCGATGGTCACCCAATGATGCACCTTTGGTGGTCACTGGCGGATGGAACGGATGCACTAGGTGGATGGAGTTCTATTTATACATGTTGGTGCTATCGAGCACTAACTTTTTTATCCATCCCACATCACTCCACGATCACCAGGAGCGCGACAATCACCAAAAAAACCGATTTTTTCACAACGCTCCAATACACCAAAATGCATCAAAAAACACCAAAAAATACCAAAAAAGTGATGAAAGTGGGTGGGGGTTTTCTTCCCCTTCCCCACCCACCCTCGAACAACAGGAACAACAGGAACAGAACAGCAGCAGCAGCAGCATAACCTGTAAAAGAAAAAGAAAAAATAGCATCAAAAAGGGGGCATCATTCAGCATGATTTTCATGATCATGCATAATGGTATACCAAAAGACATATGTACACTAAAATGCGCGTGCGCGTTATTATATACACATATTGCATATAAACAAGTTGAGAATTCTTTAATAAGAATCATCATCTCTATCAGATGCGCATGATCATATGTAAACGCATGCGCATTTCTGTCAGTTAATTTAAATATCTGCCATATGTGTCATATGTGCCATATGTGCCACATCAGCTGTTATTGTAGTAGTAATAGAACACACACAGCTGTGCAACATTGTACGATTATCCATCTATATGTGAAAAACAAAGAACAAAGAAATTTATAACAAATTTGATCATATGTTAACAAATTTATAACAAATTCATGATCATATGTGTATTGTAGAACAGAATAGTGTGTACACTTGAACACATATATGATATGATAGGGGTAGAAAAGTGTGTACACTTATACATGCTATCGGGTGCGTCCGGGTGGTGGCTCAAACGCTTTGGGCCACCTAGTAGGTTCCATTGGCTACCATTTGAGCCATTGGTAGCGAACCTAGCGTCACAAGGAGCGCGACAATCGCACGAGTACCATATGCCGATGGTCACCCAATGATGCACCTTTGGTGGTCACTGGCGGATGGAACGGATGCACTAGGTGGATGGAGTTCTATTTATACATGTTGGTGCTATCGAGCACTAACTTTTTTATCCATCCCACATCACTCCACGATCACCAGGAGCGCGACAATCACCAAAAACCGATTTTTTCACAACGCTCCAATACACCAAAATGCATCAAAAAACACCAAAAAATACCAAAAAAGTGATGAAAGTGGGTGGGGGTTTTCTTCCCCTTCCCCACCCACCCTCGAACAACAGGAACAACAGGAACAGAACAGCAGCAGCAGCAGCATAACCTGTAAAAGAAAAAGAAAAAATAGCATCAAAAAGGGGGCATCATTCAGCATGATTTTCATGATCATGCATAATGGTATACCAAAAGACATATGTACACTAAAATGCGCGTGCGCGTTATTATATACACATATTGCATATAAACAAGTTGAGAATTCTTTAATAAGAATCATCATCTCTATCAGATGCGCATGATCATATGTAAACGCATGCGCATTTCTGTCAGTTAATTTAAATATCTGCCATATGTGTCATATGTGCCATATGTGCCACATCAGCTGTTATTGTAGTAGTAATAGAACACACTCAGCTGTGCAACATTGTACGAGTATCCATCTATATGTGAAAAACAAAAAACAAAGAAATTTATAACAAATTTGATCATATGTTTACAAATTTATAACAAATTCATGATCATATGTGTGTATTGTAGAACAGAACAGAACAGTGTGTACACTTGAACACATATATGATATGATAGGGGGTAGAAAAGTGTGTGTACACTTATACATGCACCTAGTAGGTTCCATTGGCTACCATTTGAGCCATTGGTAGCGAACCTAGCGTCACCAGGAGCGCGACAATCGCACGAGTACCATATGCCGATGGTCACCCAATGATGCACCTTTGGTGGTCACTGGCGGATGGAACGGATGCACTAGGTGGATGGAGTTCTATTTATACATGTTGGTGCTATCGAGCACTAACTTTTTTATCCATCCCACATCACTCCACGATCACCAGGAGCGCGACAATCACTAAAAACCGATTTTTTCACAACGCTCCAATACACCAAAATGCATCAAAAACACCAAAAATACCAAAAAGTGATGAAAGTGGGTGGGGTTTTCTTCCCTTCCCCACCCACCCTCGAACAACAGGAACAACAGGAACAGAACAGCAGCAGCAGCAGCATAACCTGTAAAAGAAAAAGAAAAAATAGCATCAAAAAGGGGGCATCATTCAGCATGATTTTCATGATCATGCATAATGGTATACCAAAAGACATATGTACACTAAAATGCGCGTGCGCGTTATTATATACACATATTGCATATAAACAAGTTGAGAATTCTTTAATAAGAATCATCATCTCTATCAGATGCGCATGATCATATGTAAACGCATGCGCATTTCTGTCAGTTAATTTAAATATCTGCCATATGTGTCATATGTGCCATATGTGCCACATCAGCTGTTATTGTAGTAGTAATAGAACACACACAGCTGTGCAACATTGTACGATTATCCATCTATATGTGAAAAACAAAGAACAAAGAAATTTATAACAAATTTGATCATATGTTAACAAATTTATAACAAATTCATGATCATATGTGTATTGTAGAACAGAATAGTGTGTACACTTGAACACATATATGATATGATAGGGGTAGAAAAGTGTGTACACTTATACATGCTATCGGGTGCGTCCGGGTGGTGGCTCAAACGCTTTGGGCCACCTAGTAGGTTCCATTGGCTACCATTTGAGCCATTGGTAGCGAACCTAGCGTCACAAGGAGCGCGACAATCGCACGAGTACCATATGCCGATGGTCACCCAATGATGCACCTTTGGTGGTCACTGGCGGATGGAACGGATGCACTAGGTGGATGGAGTTCTATTTATACATGTTGGTGCTATCGAGCACTAACTTTTTTATCCATCCCACATCACTCCACGATCACCAGGAGCGCGACAATCACCAAAAAACCGATTTTTTCACAACGCTCCAATACACCAAAATGCATCAAAAAACACCAAAAATACCAAAAAGTGATGAAAGTGGGTGGGGTTTTTTCTTCCCTTCCCCACCCACCCTCGAACAACAGGAACAACAGGAACAGAACAGCAGCAGCAGCAGCATAACCTGTAAAAGAAAAAGAAAAAATAGCATCAAAAAGGGGGCATCATTCAGCATGATTTTCATGATCATGCATAATGGTATACCAAAAGACATATGTACACTAAAATGCGCGTGCGCGTTATTATATACACATATTGCATATAAACAAGTTGAGAATTCTTTAATAAGAATCATCATCTCTATCAGATGCGCATGATCATATGTAAACGCATGCGCATTTCTGTCAGTTAATTTAAATATCTGCCATATGTGTCATATGTGCCATATGTGCCACATCAGCTGTTATTGTAGTAGTAATAGAACACACTCAGCTGTGCAACATTGTACGATTATCCATCTATATGTGAAAAACAAAGAACAAAGAAATTTATAACAAATTTGATCATATGTTAACAAATTTATAACAAATTCATGATCATATGTGTGTTGTAGAACAGAATAGTGTGTACACTTGAACACATATATGATATGATAGGGGTAGAAAAGTGTGTACACTTATACATGCTATCGGGTGCGTCCGGGTGGTGGCTCAAACGCTTTGGGCCACCTAGTAGGTTCCATTGGCTACCATTTGAGCCATTGGTAGCGAACCTAGCGTCACAAGGAGCGCGACAATCGCACGAGTACCATATGCCGATGGTCACCCAATGATGCACCTTTGGTGGTCACTGGCGGATGGAACGGATGCACTAGGTGGATGGAGTTCTATTTATACATGTTGGTGCTATCGAGCACTAACTTTTTTATCCATCCCACATCACTCCACGATCACCAGGAGCGCGACAATCACCAAAAAAACCGATTTTTTCACAACGCTCCAATACACCAAAATGCATCAAAAAACACCAAAAAATACCAAAAAAGTGATGAAAGTGGGTGGGGGTTTTTTCTTCCCCTTCCCCACCCACCCTCGAACAACAGGAACAGAACAGCAGCAGCAGCAGCATAACCTGTAAAAGAAAAAGAAAAAATAGCATCAAAAAGGGGGCATCATTCAGCATGATTTTCATGATCATGCATAATGGTATACCAAAAGACATATGTACACTAAAATGCGCGTGCGCGTTATTATATACACATATTGCATATAAACAAGTTGAGAATTCTTTAATAAGAATCATCATCTCTATCAGATGCGCATGATCATATGTAAACGCATGCGCATTTCTGTCAGTTAATTTAAATATCTGCCATATGTGTCATATGTGCCATATGTGCCACATCAGCTGTTATTGTAGTAGTAATAGAACACACTCAGCTGTGCAACATTGTACGATTATCCATCTATATGTGAAAAACAAAGAACAAAGAAATTTATAACAAATTTGATCATATGTTAACAAATTTATAACAAATTCATGATCATATGTGTGTTGTAGAACAGAATAGTGTGTACACTTGAACACATATATGATATGATAGGGGTAGAAAAGTGTGTACACTTATACATGCTATCGGGTGCGTCCGGGTGGTGGCTCAAACGCTTTGGGCCACCTAGTAGGTTCCATTGGCTACCATTTGAGCCATTGGTAGCGAACCTAGCGTCACAAGGAGCGCGACAATCGCACGAGTACCATATGCCGATGGTCACCCAATGATGCACCTTTGGTGGTCACTGGCGGATGGAACGGATGCACTAGGTGGATGGAGTTCTATTTATACATGTTGGTGCTATCGAGCACTAACTTTTTTATCCATCCCACATCACTCCACGATCACCAGGAGCGCGACAATCACCAAAAAAACCGATTTTTTTCACAACGCTCCAATACACCAAAATGCATCAAAAACACCAAAAATACCAAAAAGTGATGAAAGTGGGTGGGGTTTTCTTCCCATCCCCACCCACCCTCGAACAACAGGAACAACAGGAACAGAACAGCAGCAGCAGCAGCATAACCTGTAAAAGAAAAAGAAAAAATAGCATCAAAAAGGGGGCATCATTCAGCATGATTTTCATGATCATGCATAATGGTATACCAAAAGACATATGTACACTAAAATGCGCGTGCGCGTTATTATATACACATATTGCATATAAACAAGTTGAGAATTCTTTAATAAGAATCATCATCTCTATCAGATGCGCATGATCATATGTAAACGCATGCGCATTTCTGTCAGTTAATTTAAATATCTGCCATATGTGTCATATGTGCCATATGTGCCACATCAGCTGTTATTGTAGTAGTAATAGAACACACACAGCTGTGCAACATTGTACGATTATCCATCTATATGTGAAAAACAAAGAACAAAGAAATTTATAACAAATTTGATCATATGTTAACAAATTTATAACAAATTCATGATCATATGTGTATTGTAGAACAGAATAGTGTGTACACTTGAACACATATATGATATGATAGGGGTAGAAAAGTGTGTACACTTATACATGCTATCGGGTGCGTCCGGGTGGTGGCTCAAACGCTTTGGGCCACCTAGTAGGTTCCATTGGCTACCATTTGAGCCATTGGTAGCGAACCTAGCGTCACAAGGAGCGCGACAATCGCACGAGTACCATATGCCGATGGTCACCCAATGATGCACCTTTGGTGGTCACTGGCGGATGGAACGGATGCACTAGGTGGATGGAGTTCTATTTATACATGTTGGTGCTATCGAGCACTAACTTTTTTATCCATCCCACATCACTCCACGATCACCAGGAGCGCGACAATCACCAAAAAAACCGATTTTTTCACAACGCTCCAATACACCAAAATGCATCAAAAAACACCAAAAAATACCAAAAAAGTGATGAAAGTGGGTGGGGGTTTTCTTCCCCTTCCCCACCCACCCTCGAACAACAGGAACAACAGGAACAGAACAGCAGCAGCAGCAGCATAACCTGTAAAAGAAAAAGAAAAAATAGCATCAAAAAGGGGGCATCATTCAGCATGATTTTCATGATCATGCATAATGGTATACCAAAAGACATATGTACACTAAAATGCGCGTGCGCGTTATTATATACACATATTGCATATAAACAAGTTGAGAATTCTTTAATAAGAATCATCATCTCTATCAGATGCGCATGATCATATGTAAACGCATGCGCATTTCTGTCAGTTAATTTAAATATCTGCCATATGTGTCATATGTGCCATATGTGCCACATCAGCTGTTATTGTAGTAGTAATAGAACACACTCAGCTGTGCAACATTGTACGATTATCCATCTATATGTGAAAAACAAAGAACAAAGAAATTTATAACAAATTTGATCATATGTTAACAAATTTATAACAAATTCATGATCATATGTGTGTTGTAGAACAGAATAGTGTGTACACTTGAACACATATATGATATGATAGGGGTAGAAAAGTGTGTACACTTATACATGCTATCGGGTGCGTCCGGGTGGTGGCTCAAACGCTTTGGGCCACCTAGTAGGTTCCATTGGCTACCATTTGAGCCATTGGTAGCGAACCTAGCGTCACAAGGAGCGCGACAATCGCACGAGTACCATATGCCGATGGTCACCCAATGATGCACCTTTGGTGGTCACTGGCGGATGGAACGGATGCACTAGGTGGATGGAGTTCTATTTATACATGTTGGTGCTATCGAGCACTAACTTTTTATCCATCCCACATCACTCCACGATCACCAGGAGCGCGACAATCACCAAAAAACCGATTTTTTCACAACGCTCCAATACACCAAAATGCATCAAAAAACACCAAAAATACCAAAAAGTGATGAAAGTGGGTGGGGTTTTTCTTCCCATCCCCACCCACCCTCGAACAACAGGAACAACAGGAACAGAACAGCAGCAGCAGCAGCATAACCTGTAAAAGAAAAAGAAAAAATAGCATCAAAAAGGGGGCATCATTCAGCATGATTTTCATGATCATGCATAATGGTATACCAAAAGACATATGTACACTAAAATGCGCGTGCGCGTTATTATATACACATATTGCATATAAACAAGTTGAGAATTCTTTAATAAGAATCATCATCTCTATCAGATGCGCATGATCATATGTAAACGCATGCGCATTTCTGTCAGTTAATTTAAATATCTGCCATATGTGTCATATGTGCCATATGTGCCACATCAGCTGTTATTGTAGTAGTAATAGAACACACTCAGCTGTGCAACATTGTACGATTATCCATCTATATGTGAAAAACAAAGAACAAAGAAATTTATAACAAATTTGATCATATGTTAACAAATTTATAACAAATTCATGATCATATGTGTGTTGTAGAACAGAATAGTGTGTACACTTGAACACATATATGATATGATAGGGGTAGAAAAGTGTGTACACTTATACATGCTATCGGGTGCGTCCGGGTGGTGGCTCAAACGCTTTGGGCCACCTAGTAGGTTCCATTGGCTACCATTTGAGCCATTGGTAGCGAACCTAGCGTCACAAGGAGCGCGACAATCGCACGAGTACCATATGCCGATGGTCACCCAATGATGCACCTTTGGTGGTCACTGGCGGATGGAACGGATGCACTAGGTGGATGGAGTTCTATTTATACATGTTGGTGCTATCGAGCACTAACTTTTTTATCCATCCCACATCACTCCACGATCACCAGGAGCGCGACAATCACCAAAAAACCGATTTTTTCACAACGCTCCAATACACCAAAATGCATCAAAAACACCAAAAATACCAAAAAAGTGATGAAAGTGGGTGGGGGTTTTTTCTTGCCCTTCCCCACCCACCCTCGAACAACAGGAACAACAGGAACAGAACAGCAGCAGCAGCAGCATAACCTGTAAAAGAAAAAGAAAAAATAGCATCAAAAAGGGGGCATCATTCAGCATGATTTTCATGATCATGCATAATGGTATACCAAAAGACATATGTACACTAAAATGCGCGTGCGCGTTATTATATACACATATTGCATATAAACAAGTTGAGAATTCTTTAATAAGAATCATCATCTCTATCAGATGCGCATGATCATATGTAAACGCATGCGCATTTCTGTCAGTTAATTTAAATATCTGCCATATGTGTCATATGTGCCATATGTGCCACATCAGCTGTTATTGTAGTAGTAATAGAACACACTCAGCTGTGCAACATTGTACGATTATCCATCTATATGTGAAAAACAAAGAACAAAGAAATTTATAACAAATTTGATCATATGTTAACAAATTTATAACAAATTCATGATCATATGTGTGTTGTAGAACAGAATAGTGTGTACACTTGAACACATATATGATATGATAGGGGTAGAAAAGTGTGTACACTTATACATGCTATCGGGTGCGTCCGGGTGGTGGCTCAAACGCTTTGGGCCACCTAGTAGGTTCCATTGGCTACCATTTGAGCCATTGGTAGCGAACCTAGCGTCACAAGGAGCGCGACAATCGCACGAGTACCATATGCCGATGGTCACCCAATGATGCACCTTTGGTGGTCACTGGCGGATGGAACGGATGCACTAGGTGGATGGAGTTCTATTTATACATGTTGGTGCTATCGAGCACTAACTTTTTTATCCATCCCACATCACTCCACGATCACCAGGAGCGCGACAATCACCAAAAAAACCGATTTTTTCACAACGCTCCAATACACCAAAATGCATCAAAAAACACCAAAAAATACCAAAAAAGTGATGAAAGTGGGTGGGGGTTTTCTTCCCCTTCCCCACCCACCCTCGAACAACAGGAACAACAGGAACAGAACAGCAGCAGCAGCAGCATAACCTGTAAAAGAAAAAGAAAAAATAGCATCAAAAAGGGGGCATCATTCAGCATGATTTTCATGATCATGCATAATGGTATACCAAAAGACATATGTACACTAAAATGCGCGTGCGCGTTATTATATACACATATTGCATATAAACAAGTTGAGAATTCTTTAATAAGAATCATCATCTCTATCAGATGCGCATGATCATATGTAAACGCATGCGCATTTCTGTCAGTTAATTTAAATATCTGCCATATGTGTCATATGTGCCATATGTGCCACATCAGCTGTTATTGTAGTAGTAATAGAACACACTCAGCTGTGCAACATTGTACGATTATCCATCTATATGTGAAAAACAAAGAACAAAGAAATTTATAACAAATTTGATCATATGTTAACAAATTTATAACAAATTCATGATCATATGTGTGTTGTAGAACAGAATAGTGTGTACACTTGAACACATATATGATATGATAGGGTAGAAAAGTGTGTACACTTATACATGCTATCGGGTGCGTCCGGGTGGTGGCTCAAACGCTTTGGGCCACCTAGTAGGTTCCATTGGCTACCATTTGAGCCATTGGTAGCGAACCTAGCGTCACAAGGAGCGCGACAATCGCACGAGTACCATATGCCGATGGTCACCCAATGATGCACCTTTGGTGGTCACTGGCGGATGGAACGGATGCACTAGGTGGATGGAGTTCTATTTATACATGTTGGTGCTATCGAGCACTAACTTTTTTATCCATCCCACATCACTCCACGATCACCAGGAGCGCGACAATCACCAAAAAAACCGATTTTTTCACAACGCTCCAATACACCAAAATGCATCAAAAAACACCAAAAAATACCAAAAAAGTGATGAAAGTGGGTGGGGGTTTTTTCTTCCCCTTCCCCACCCACCCTCGAACAACAGGAACAGAACAGCAGCAGCAGCAGCATAACCTGTAAAAGAAAAAGAAAAAATAGCATCAAAAAGGGGGCATCATTCAGCATGATTTTCATGATCATGCATAATGGTATACCAAAAGACATATGTACACTAAAATGCGCGTGCGCGTTATTATATACACATATTGCATATAAACAAGTTGAGAATTCTTTAATAAGAATCATCATCTCTATCAGATGCGCATGATCATATGTAAACGCATGCGCATTTCTGTCAGTTAATTTAAATATCTGCCATATGTGTCATATGTGCCATATGTGCCACATCAGCTGTTATTGTAGTAGTAATAGAACACACTCAGCTGTGCAACATTGTACGATTATCCATCTATATGTGAAAAACAAAGAACAAAGAAATTTATAACAAATTTGATCATATGTTAACAAATTTATAACAAATTCATGATCATATGTGTGTTGTAGAACAGAATAGTGTGTACACTTGAACACATATATGATATGATAGGGGTAGAAAAGTGTGTACACTTATACATGCTATCGGGTGCGTCCGGGTGGTGGCTCAAACGCTTTGGGCCACCTAGTAGGTTCCATTGGCTACCATTTGAGCCATTGGTAGCGAACCTAGCGTCACAAGGAGCGCGACAATCGCACGAGTACCATATGCCGATGGTCACCCAATGATGCACCTTTGGTGGTCACTGGCGGATGGAACGGATGCACTAGGTGGATGGAGTTCTATTTATACATGTTGGTGCTATCGAGCACTAACTTTTTCATCCATCCACCATCACTCCACGATCAACAGGAGCGCGACAATCACCAAAAAAACCGATTTTTTCACAACGCTCCAATACACCAAAATGCATCAAAAAACACCAAAAAATACCAAAAAAGTGATGAAAGTGGGTGGGGGTTTTCTTCCCCTTCCCACCAACAGGAACAACAGGAACAGAACAGCAGCAGCAGCAGCATAACCTGTAAAAGAAAAAGAAAAATAGCATCAAAAAGGGGGAATCATTCAGCATGATTTTCATGATCATGCATAATGGTATACCAAAAGACATATGTACACTAAAATGCGCGTGCGCGTTATTATATACACATATTGCATATAAACAAGTTGAGAATTCTTTAATAAGAATCATCATCTCTATCAGATGCGCATGATCATATGTAAACGCATGCGCATTTCTGTCAGTTAATTTAAATATCTGCCATATGTGTCATATGTGCCATATGTGCCACATCAGCTGTTATTGTAGTAGTAATAGAACACACTCAGCTGTGCAACATTGTACGATTATCCATCTATATGTGAAAAACAAAGAACAAAGAAATTTATAACAAATTTGATCATATGTTAACAAATTTATAACAAATTCATGATCATATGTGTGTTGTAGAACAGAATAGTGTGTACACTTGAACACATATATGATATGATAGGGGTAGAAAAGTGTGTACACTTATACATGCTATCGGGTGCGTCCGGGTGGTGGCTCAAACGCTTTGGGCCACCTAGTAGGTTCCATTGGCTACCATTAGAGCCATTGGTAGCGAACTTAGCGTCACCAGGAGCGCGACAATCGCACGAGTACCATATGCCGATGGTCACCCAATGATGCACCTTTGGTGGTCACTGGCGGATGGAACGGATGCACTAGGTGGATGGAGTTCTATTTATACATGTTGGTGCTATCGAGCACTAACTTTTTCATCCATACCACATCACTCCACGATCACTAGGAGCGCGACAATCACCAAAAACCGATTTTTTCGCTTTGACGCGCTCTTGAGGATCGGGTGCGTCCGGGTGGTGGCTCAAACGCTTTGGGCCACCTAGTAGGTTCCATTGGCTACCATTAGAGCCATTGGTAGCGAACCTAGCCTCACCAGGAGCGCGACAATCATATGAGTACCATAAAAACCGATATTTTCACTTTGACACGCTTGGACACGCTTGGACACGCTCGTGAGGATCGGGTGCGTCCGGGTGGTGGCTCAAACGCTTTGGGCCACCTAGTAGGTTCCATTGGCTACCATTAGAGCCATTGGTAGCGAACTTAGCGTCACCAGGAGCGCGAAAATCATATGAGTACCATAAAAACCGATTTTTTCACTTTGACGCGCTCGTGAGGATCGGGTGCGTCCGGGTGGTGGCTCAAACGCTTTGGGCCACCTAGTAGGTTCCATTGGCTACCATTAGAGCCATTGGTAGCGAACCTAGCCTCACCAGGAGCGCGACAATCATATGAGTACCATAAAAACCGATATTTTCACTTTGACACGCTTGGACACGCTTGGACACGCTCGTGAGGATCGGGTGCGTCCGGGTGGTGGCTCAAACGCTTTGGGCCACCTAGTAGGTTCCATTGGCTACCATTTGAGCCATTGGTAGTGAACCTAGCTTCACCAGGAGCGCGACAATCGTATGAGTACCATTTTACCATAGTTTTAGGGTAAGTTACCAGAAACTTTACCCGAAACTTTACCCGAAACTTTACCCGAAACTTTACCTGAAACTTTACCAGAAACTTTACCCGAAACTTTACCCGAAACTTTTAATTTATACAATTTGTACACTGTGTGTACACTGTAATGTTCTGTATGGTACAATTTCTCACCTATAGGGGGCCAAGCGTCGTTGTCATCGATGGTGGTGGCGAACCTGGGAAAGTGTAAGATTTTCAAATGTGTACACTGTAACGTTCTGTATGGTACAATTTCTCACATATAGGGGGCCACGCGTCGTTGTCATCGATTAGAAATGGTGGCGAACCTGGGAAAGTGTAAGATTTTCAAATGTGTACACTGTAATGTTCTGTATGGTACAATTTCTCACCTATAGGGGGCCACGCGTCGTTGTCAACGATTAGAAATGGTGGCGAACCTGGGAAAGTGTAAGAGCGTTGGTGGTTCAGAGCTGAGCTAAAATTCACTAAAATTCACTAAAAACCGACTTTTTCACTTTGACACGCTCGTGAGGATCGGGTGCGTCCGGGTGGTGGCTCAAACGCTTTGGGCCACCTAGTAGGTTCCATTGGCTACCATTAGAGCCATTGGTAGCGAACTTAGCGTCACCAGGAGCGCGAAAATCATATGAGTACCATAAAAACCGATTTTTTCACTTTGACGCGCTCGTGAGGATCGGGTGCGTCCGGGTGGTGGCTCAAACGCTTTGGGCCACCTAGTAGGTTCCATTGGCTACCATTAGAGCCATTGGTAGCGAACTTAGCGTCACCAGGAGCGCGACAATCGCACGAGTACCATATGCCGATGGTCACCCAATGATGCACCTTTGGTGGTCACTGGCGGATGGAACGGATGCACTAGGTGGATGGAGTTCTATTTATACATGTTGGTGCTATCGAGCACTAACTTTTTCAACCATCCACCATCACTCCACGATCACTAGGAGCGCGACAATCACCAAAAACCGATTTTTTCGCTTTGACGCGCTCTTGAGGATCGGGTGCGTCCGGGTGGTGGCTCAAACGCTTTGGGCCACCTAGTAGGTTCCATTGGCTGCCATTTGAGCCATTGGTAGCGAACCTAGCGTCACAAGGAGCGCGACAATCGCACGAGTACCATATGCCGATGGTCACCCAATGATGCACCTTTGGTGGTCACTGGCGGATGGAACGGATGCACTAGGTGGATGGAGTTCTATTTATACATGTTGGTGCTATCGAGCACTAACTTTTTAATCCATCCCACATCACTCCACGATCACCAGGAGCGCGACAATCACTAAAAACCGATTTTTTCACTTTGACGCGCTCTTGAGGATCGGGTGCGTCCGGGTGGTGGCTCAAACGCTTTGGGCCACCTAGTAGGTTCCATTGGCTACCATTAGAGCCATTGGTAGCGAACTTAGCGTCACCAGGAGCGCGACAATCGCACGAGTACCATATGCCGATGGTCACCCAATGATGCACCTTTGGTGGTCACTGGCGGATGGAACGGATGCACTAGGTGGATGGAGTTCTATTTATACATGTTGGTGCTATCGAGCACTAACTTTTTCAACCATCCACCATCACTCCACGATCACTAGGAGCGCGACAATCACCAAAAACCGATTTTTTCGCTTTGACGCGCTCTTGAGGATCGGGTGCGTCCGGGTGGTGGCTCAAACGCTTTGGGCCACCTAGTAGGTTCCATTGGCTGCCATTTGAGCCATTGGTAGCGAACTTAGCGTCACCAGGAGCGCGACAATCGCACGAGTACCATATGCCGATGGTCACCCAATGATGCACCTTTGGTGGTCACTGGCGGATGGAACGGATGCACTAGGTGGATGGAGTTCTATTTATACATGTTGGTGCTATCGAGCACTAACTTTTTCAACCATCCACCATCACTCCACGATCACCAGGAGCGCGACAATCACCAAAAACCGATTTTTTCGCTTTGACGCGCTCTTGAGGATCGGGTGCGTCCGGGTGGTGGCTCAAACGCTTTGGGCCACCTAGTAGGTTCCATTGGCTACCATTTGAGCCATTGGTAGCGAACCTAGCGTCACCAGGAGCGCGACAATCGCACGAGTACCATATGCCGATGGTCACCCAATGATGCACCTTTGGTGGTCACTGGCGGATGGAACGGATGCACTAGGTGGATGGAGTTCTATTTATACATGTTGGTGCTATCGAGCACTAACTTTTTTATCCATCCACCATCACTCCACGATCACCAGGAGCGCGACAATCACCAAAAACCGATTTTTTCACTTTGACGCGCTCTTGAGGATCGGGTGCGTCCGGGTGGTGGCTCAAACGCTTTGGGCCACCTAGTAGGTTCCATTGGCTACCATTTGAGCCATTGGTAGCGAACCTAGCGTCACCAGGAGCGCGACAATCGCACGAGTACCATATGCCGATGGTCACCCAATGATGCACCTTTGGTGGTCACTGGCGGATGGAACGGATGCACTAGGTGGATGGAGTTCTATTTATACATGTTGGTGCTATCGAGCACTAACTTTTTCATCCATCCCACCATCACTCCACGATCACCAGGAGCGCGACAATCACTAAAAACCGATTTTTTCACTTTGACGCGCTCTTGAGGATCGGGTGCGTCCGGGTGGTGGCTCAAACGCTTTGGGCCACCTAGTAGGTTCCATTGGCTACCATTTGAGCCATTGGTAGCGAACTTAGCGTCACCAGGAGCGCGACAATCGCACGAGTACCATATGCCGATGGTCACCCAATGATGCACCTTTGGTGGTCACTGGCGGATGGAACGGATGCACTAGGTGGATGGAGTTCTATTTATACATGTTGGTGCTATCGAGCACTAACTTTTTCAACCATCCACCATCACTCCACGATCACTAGGAGCGCGACAATCACCAAAAACCGATTTTTTCACTTTGACGCGCTCTTGAGGATCGGGTGCGTCCGGGTGGTGGCTCAAACGCTTTGGGCCACCTAGTAGGTTCCATTGGCTACCATTTGAGCCATTGGTAGCGAACCTAGCGTCACAAGGAGCGCGACAATCGCACGAGTACCATATGCCGATGGTCACCCAATGATGCACCTTTGGTGGTCACTGGCGGATGGAACGGATGCACTAGGTGGATGGAGTTCTATTTATACATGTTGGTGCTATCGAGCACTAACTTTTTCATCCATCCCACATCACTCCACGATCACCAGGAGCGCGACAATCACTAAAAACCGATTTTTTCACTTTGACGCGCTCTTGAGGATCGGGTGCGTCCGGGTGGTGGCTCAAACGCTTTGGGCCACCTAGTAGGTTCCATTGGCTACCATTAGAGCCATTGGTAGCGAACTTAGCGTCACCAGGAGCGCGACAATCGCACGAGTACCATAAAAACCGACTTGTTCACTTTGACGCGCTCGTGAGGATCGGGTGCGTCCGGGTGGTGGCTCAAACGCTTTGGGCCACCTAGTAGGTTCCATTGGCTACCATTAGAGCCATTGGTAGCGAACCTAGCCTCACCAGGAGCGCGACAATCATATGAGTACCATAAAAACCGATATTTTCACTTTGACACGCTTGGACACGCTTGGACACGCTCGTGAGGATCGGGTGCGTCCGGGTGGTGGCTCAAACGCTTTGGGCCACCTAGTAGGTTCCATTGGCTACCATTAGAGCCATTGGTAGCGAACTTAGCGTCACCAGGAGCGCGAAAATCATATGAGTACCATAAAAACCGATTTTTTCACTTTGACGCGCTCTTGAGGATCGGGTGCGTCCGGGTGGTGGCTCAAACGCTTTGGGCCACCTAGTAGGTTCCATTGGCTACCATTAGAGCCATTGGTAGCGAACCTAGCCTCACCAGGAGCGCGACAATCATATGAGTACCATAAAAACCGATATTTTCACTTTGACACGCTTGGACACGCTTGGACACGCTCGTGAGGATCGGGTGCGTCCGGGTGGTGGCTCAAACGCTTTGGGCCACCTAGTAGGTTCCATTGGCTACCATTAGAGCCATTGGTAGCGAACTTAGCGTCACCAGGAGCGCGAAAATCATATGAGTACCATAAAAACCGATTTTTTCACTTTGACGCGCTCGTGAGGATCGGGTGCGTCCGGGTGGTGGCTCAAACGCTTTGGGCCACCTAGTAGGTTCCATTGGCTACCATTAGAGCCATTGGTAGCGAACCTAGCCTCACCAGGAGCGCGACAATCATATGAGTACCATAAAAACCGATATTTTCACTTTGACACGCTTGGACACGCTTGGACACGCTCGTGAGGATCGGGTGCGTCCGGGTGGTGGCTCAAACGCTTTGGGCCACCTAGTAGGTTCCATTGGCTACCATTTGAGCCATTGGTAGTGAACCTAGCTTCACCAGGAGCGCGACAATCGTATGAGTACCATTTTACCATAGTTTTAGGGTAAGTTACCAGAAACTTTACCCGAAACTTTACCCGAAACTTTACCCGAAACTTTACCTGAAACTTTACCAGAAACTTTACCCGAAACTTTACCCGAAACTTTTAATTTATACAATTTGTACACTGTGTGTACACTGTAATGTTCTGTATGGTACAATTTCTCACCTATAGGGGGCCAAGCGTCGTTGTCATCGATGGTGGTGGCGAACCTGGGAAAGTGTAAGATTTTCAAATGTGTACACTGTAACGTTCTGTATGGTACAATTTCTCACATATAGGGGGCCACGCGTCGTTGTCATCGATTAGAAATGGTGGCGAACCTGGGAAAGTGTAAGATTTTCAAATGTGTACACTGTAATGTTCTGTATGGTACAATTTCTCACCTAGTTGGGGCCACGCGTCGTTGTCAACGATTAGAAATGGTGGCGAACCTGGGAAAGTGTAAGAGCGTTGGTGGTTCAGAGCTGAGCTAAAATTCACTAAAATTCACTAAAAACCGACTTTTTCACTTTGACACGCTCGTGAGGATCGGGTGCGTCCGGGTGGTGGCTCAAACGCTTTGGGCCACCTAGTAGGTTCCATTGGCTACCATTAGAGCCATTGGTAGCGAACTTAGCGTCACCAGGAGCGCGAAAATCATATGAGTACCATATGCCGATGGTCACCCAATGATGCACCTTTGGTGGTCACTGGCGGATGGAACGGATGCACTAGGTGGATGGAGTTCTATTTATACATGTTGGTGCTATCGAGCACTAACTTTTTCAACCATCCACCATCACTCCACGATCACTAGGAGCGCGACAATCACCAAAAACCGATTTTTTCACTTTGACGCGCTCGTGAGGATCGGGTGCGTCCGGGTGGTGGCTCAAACGCTTTGGGCCACCTAGTAGGTTCCATTGGCTACCATTAGAGCCATTGGTAGCGAACTTAGCGTCACCAGGAGCGCGACAATCGCACGAGTACCATATGCCGATGGTCACCCAATGATGCACCTTTGGTGGTCACTGGCGGATGGAACGGATGCACTAGGTGGATGGAGTTCTATTTATACATGTTGGTGCTATCGAGCACTAACTTTTTCAACCATCCACCATCACTCCACGATCACCAGGAGCGCGACAATCACAAAAAACCGATTTTTTCACTTTGACGCGCTCTTGAGGATCGGGTGCGTCCGGGTG
>JAMOBL010000038.1:0-27007 GCA_031772095.1 Zeugodacus tau
ATTTAGCATCCAGTTACAAAGTTACTCCAGTCGAATTCAAAATTTTACGATTGCCACACGCACCGTGCTCGAGCGTCTCATATTTCACTTTAAATAACTAGCAAACGCGAGGCATATTTCGAGCATAAAAATATTAATTAAAATGGCCACATTATTGTTCAAGAAACCAACTGACATTTATTTGCTTTTGCAGCAAGTGTTTTCGAGCAAATTAAATAAACACGCCAGCAAGTAGTGAATGCCTTAGAAACATGTTTGTATTTGTTGTATTTTTTTTATTAACAAACAATTTGTGCAGCTGTTTTATGGTTTATGTTTTCCCCCCATTTAAACCACTGTGGCATTTTAGTGCCACTTTATTAAATTTGATTTCGAAAATATGAAACAAAAAAGGTTCTATCTCGAAGTTTCGATAACGGAAATTTTGGTTTATATTTACGTACATATGTACATCCATACATATATATTTTTTCTCAATTGAAATAATATTGCTTAATTGAGTAGCGTGAAGAATCGAAAATATGTTCGCTAATCTCACGCTTCAGTTTGAGTATCGAAAGCGCTATTTTCTTCGACTCAAAATTTGTTGTTCTGCAAACTATCCGAGTACTCGAGATTTGATATTTTTGTTGTTGTAGCTACGGAAAATACTCCCCACATAATTTTAAGTAATACTGCTGAATTGATAGTTCTTGGTCGGATAAAAATCAGAATCCGATCCGTCTATGAAAATCCGGCTGTTGTGTAAACGGCTCAGCAGTTGATCTTCGATTTTTGATCAAAAGCGCTAAAAAATAAAATAAAGAGTTGGGGACTGTGTTCGAAATTTAAATGACTAATCAAAATAGATATTTATTTTTATAACTTGAAGTATATAAGTCACATACGTCATACTCTCTAGATATCGATGTATTTATGTGTGTCTAGTCACCTCTAGAACTATGCTACATCATTAGCAATAAAGTCGAAGATTTATGTTAGAAGTGCTAATATAATGAAATACTTGCGGTAACTGCGGTGAATACATAAGTGTTATACACATTAAGAACCTATGAACAACAGTTTCGAACCAAAATTAAAAAAAAAGTCGTCATGTTCTGTTTCAAGTTTAGAAATGAGTTCATCTATCTGCCAGTCTATATATCATTGTACATTCAGAGTTGTATTTCATGTATTCATTGCTGTGCGATAAACGCAATGGAAAATGCACATATGCGCTTGTTTTTTATTCGACGAGATAAACGAAAAGCAAAAGGCAAACAAATGCAAAAAGAAAAAAAAAATAAAAGAAAAAATGACAAAGTGCTAATTGAAATTAGTGCGCTCGCGAAAAGGTGGTGAAATTCTACGCGTAATTGCACAAAAAATGGCGAACGTGTACACAAAGCCACAAAGTAAGAACGACACAACTCTAGCAAATATTGTACTGCTGGATGGAGAATATGTATTAGAACACACACACACACATTTGCAACTGTGTTTAATGGCAAATTCATCGAATACATATGTACTAGACTTGTGTTGAGTGGTGTAATGAACTAATTTTGTATTTTTTGTGGGTGTCAATTTATCTGGCTTTTGTTCTAAATCATTTCTCACACAAATCGCAAATTATCAGGAGCGCTCCAATAAATATCTAATATATGTATATGTAAATTAGTATATAACATATATTATATATTATATGAGTGAATGTACATATGTAAAGCGAAAGCAAAAAAAAAATAGAGTCATAAATTTATTTATATATGGATTTATATAATATGAATCAGTGAATGACTGCACTACTCTCCACCCATCCGCAGTTAAGTAGATAAAATGCGGTTATATATTTCTTTCAAGGTTGCTTCGTGCGCTTTGAATGCATATTGCGTTGTTTAATATACGCGGTGTGTTCAAAAATTAACGGGAATTCTCGTTTTTTGAAAAATAAAAAGAAGATTAATTTACTATGCACTTAGGCCAGCGCTTCTTCCAATCGTGGTAAGACTATTTTTTTCGGAAATTGGAGCAAATCACACGTTACAGTATTATTTTTGGCCAAGCATTTGCGAACAAACAACGAAGTGTGAGGTTTTAATAAACGAAAGTCTCCAAACTCATAAAAACACCTCTAACCTTAAGGGGTAATATATACAGTTAGACGGCCGAAAAAAAGTGAATTTTCCAGAATTTTTTCTGAGAAAACTTTTTAATTTATTGATCCAAAATTTATACACATATTATGGTATCTTTTAACTGTATTTTAAGACTTAGTACTAGTAAAAATATTTATTTGAAAAAGAGCTACAGCTGCTCTCAAAAAAGACGTTTTGCGGTGACCACTATATCTCGGAACTGGATCATCCAAAATTAAAAAACCAAACAGATTTCGTTAAAATAATGTTAAATCTAAAGGGTGATTTTTTAAGAGCTTGATAACTTTTTGAAACGTTAGATTGGTTCATGACATTTACTTTTTGAAGATAATTTCATTTAAATGTTGACCGCGGCTGCGTCTTAGGTGGTCCATTCGGAAAGTCCAATTTTGGGCAACTTTTTCGAGCATTTCGGCCGGAATAGCCCGAATTTCTTCGGAAATGTTGTCTTCCAAAGCTGGAATAGTTGCTGGCTTATTTCTGTAGACTTTAGACTTGACGTAGCCCCACAAAAAATAGTCTAAAGGCGTTAAATCGCATGATCTTGGTGGCCAACTTACGGGTCCATTTCTTGAGATGAATTGTTCTCCGAAGTTTTCCCTCAAAATGGCCATAGAATCGCGAGCTGTGTGGCATGTAGCGCCATCTTGTTGAAACCACATGTCAACCAAGTTCAGCTCTTCCATTTTTGGCAACAAAAAGTTTGTTAGCATCGAACGATAGCGATCGCCATTCACCGTAACGTTGCGTCCAACAGCATCTTTGAAATAATACGGTCCAATGATTCCACCAGCGTACAAACCACACCAAACAGTGCATTTTTCGGGATGCATGGGCAGTTCTTGAACGGCTTCTGGTTGCTCTTCACCCCAAATGCGGCAATTTTGCTTATTTACGTAGCCATTCAACCAGAAATGAGCCTCATCGCTGAACAAAATTTGTCGATAAAAAATTTTCGAACCGAACACTGATTTTGGTAATAAAATTCAATGATTTGCAAGCGTTGCTCGTTAGTAAGTCTATTCATGATGAAATGTCAAAGCATACTGAGCATCTTTCTCTTTGACACCATGTCTGAAATCCCACGTGATCTGTCAAATACTAATGCATGAAAATCCTAACCTCAAAAAAATCACCCGTTAGTAATTAATCGAAGGAATAAGCAAAATAAAATTTTTTGACAAAATGGCGGTTTCTCAAAAAAAAATCGATTTTAAAATTCCCGTTATTTTTTTACTTTTTTCTATTCATAAATATTATCACTAGTATAACATATGGAGCTAGAAAGACTTTGCAATGTTCTATAAAAGCAGTAAGAGATCTGTGTCTTAGCTAAAATAAATAATACTCCTGAATGTAGGCAAAGTTTTTTGGAATTTTTTTAATTTTTTTAGTTTTCTAATATAATTAGATACCACAGAATCAATAAACTAAACTTGAAAAATAAAATAGGCTTCTTTTCTATTGATTTTTTTATATTTCGAAAGAAAGAAAAATTCAATTTAGAGATTTAGATATGACATAATCTGCCAAAAAGCACTAAATAAGCGCTGAATTAGACTTTAGGAAGTTGGTATACAAATTTGCTTTGTCAGTTTTGGGTGTTCCCAGAAAATATTTTCAGCTTCGTAATTAAGCAACTATTTGCTGACTGACTTAACTAGCGAACATGACAAGTACACCGCTTCCAGTGCCACAAACTGGCATTTATACAAAAGTGCTGATGTTTTTGTTGTTGTTTTTCGCTTAGTCAAATGAAATTTTGTTTGTCGAAGGAAGCTAATATTTGAGTTTCATTGTTTTGGGCACCACTTCTTTGCCGTTTGTTTGTTCAACGGCCTTTTTCAGCTGAAAACACAATTCTTTCATTTCTATTTTGTTTTTCATGCTTAGGTTTTACTGTTAAGCCGCGTTAGCGTGTGCTGAGTTGCAGATTATAAAAATTATGTTAAAATAACTTAATTTTAACTGCACAACAACAATAACAACACTCGTAGCTAACATACTCGTAAAGGGCCTTGACTGGGCCGGGCTTGAAGCGCTGAGAGCGTGTGTTGCAACAACGGTGACCATTTCAATTGCTTTGCTGCGCATGCAATTAGAGTTGACCCAGTTGCAGCGTGTGCAAAAGTGCAGCACGCATGCGCGTATTTACCCATGTGCATTGCGCAAGTTGTGTGCCGCCTCTGTGTGGTGTGTGTGTGTGGTGTGTGGTGTGTGTGCTGGCATAGTAAAGAGTAAACATAACTTGGACTCATAATTGACTGAGTTGTACTAGCACAGTACTTTGTTGTTGTTGATCTCGCTTTGTTGTGTTGTGTTGTGTGACTTCATCTATTTGTTGGCTCGGGCAGGTTCATCTGCGGTTCACTTAATTTTCGCTAAGCTCTCCAAATGCCTTTAGCAAATTCATCTTCTTTAACTGCCCCAAAGCCAACGACGTTCAACGAGCACAAAAGCAGTCACACGATCATAAAGCGGCCGAAAGCTGCTGCAGCACGTTGGCGTGGCCATAAACGCTACATTGTGGTCGGCGCAACCCAGTGAGCCATGTGGCTGGTGCTTATGAGGTGCTTGAAGACTGATCGCTTGCAACAACCAACAGCATCTCAAGCTCCTCTCGCAACTATTTTGCTGTATTGGGTTGCTACTTAGGTCCATATTGCCTGGTTGGTAATAGAGTAGTGAAATTATTCCGCACAATGGTGTATGACGAACCAAATTGCAATGTCGCTGCGGCGTCCATGCTACCGTGCGACTTGTTGACCGCTGTCATTGTAGTTGCTGCTGTTGTTGTCAGTGTGGCCGCCAGTTGCTGGCCGATTGTCGTCAATGCCTTTGCATTTCTTGTCGCTTGAATGACTTCGAAAATAGCGGAACGACTGGGCACTGAGTTGCACGCACACTCGACAGCGGACGCAAGCGCTTGACACAATAACTTGACGAACTCGCACGCGATTTGCGTACCTACGCGTCTCCAAGTATTTACCTATGCACTTTGGATCGCAATAAAGTTAAAGAAGGGGGGGCTGGACGATGCTGCAATGGCAAGTGTTTAGAGTGCAGAGTCTCGCACGGCCTTACGATAGCAGCAGTGGAAGACTTGGTCAGAATAGTTGCACGTAGAATGCTTGAGAGTATTGTAGGTGAGAATAGAGTTCGGTCTAGAATTCGTTTAATTCCGGATTACTCCCATTGAAAAGACTGAAAGAGCTTGTTAATCTTGCGTCTTTGCATCTCGAGCAATTAATATAATTCAATGGGTTCTATAGTGTGACTCTCACTTAACCATTAGTTGAGACGGTTAGTGTTGTACGACTAACTGACTGTTTAAATTTTTTTATATGTAGTGTACCAAACTTCCTAACATTCAGAATTCCCTTCTAATCGATATTCCTTTCCCTACTTCTATTTCAGCCCACAAAGGATCAGAATGTATCGCCTCCGCTCGAAGATAGCTGGTGCTGGGAACCAGATAATGTCAAATCCGACAATGATCACTCCTCCGAATCTTCGAGTAGTGGCAATGGCAATGAAATGGTCAATATCACCTTGGAGGAGGTACCGTTGGGGCGTAGTGCGCAGACTTCCTCTAGAAAACGTGCTACCGGTGAACAGACCGCGACGCTACAGAAGCGCAATAAGCAATTGGAGGAGGAGAATAAACAGCTGAGTGCGGCGCTGGAAGAGTTGGACAGTCAACATAATCTGGCAATGCAGAATGTGCTTGAGCTGAAAACCGAACTTCAGGAGAAACTCAGCGGCGTTACCAATAGCTATGAGGCTTTGAAAAAGGAGCACGCGGACAAATTCATTAACAGCGAACTCGAGATGGCGCGTTTGCAGAAACAGTTGGATACTTTGGTGAAACAACAGCAAGCTTTTGAGTCCGAGAAGCAACACTTGCAGATGCAGGTTACCAACTATGAAAAGGAGGTAAAGAAGTCTATTGAGGACATGGCCGATTTGCAAGCGCTGCTCGAGAAGAAGTCGCAAGACAATGTAGAGTTAATTGAAAAGGTTAAGTCAGCCGGGCGCTTAACAGATAAGTCCGCGGAGGAATTAACCGAGCTGCAAGAGCGTGTGGAACAGCTCACGAAGGAGCTGGAGGACGCAAAGCAAATGAAAGAGAAGAAAACATCCGAGTCTTCGACCAGTTCAACGGGTAAACATAGTGAGGATGAATTCATTGTGGTGCGTGAAGGAGATGCCAACTCATCTGGTCCCGCCACGCCGCCCACAAAAGAGGAACTGAAGGACAAGATTGTGCAATTAGAAAATCGCGTTTCGGAATTGACATTGGAGAACGGCAGCTTAGCACTGAAACTGCAGGACAGTGAGATGGAGAAACAGCTGTCTGTGACAGTGTTACGTGAGAACGTGCAAGAGCTGCAAACGCGCTGTGAAGAAACCGAAACAGCTCTGCAGATCGCTAAAGAAGAACTCGAAGAACAACAGGAAAAGTTGGAGTCCTTGAAGGAAAAAGCGGCAGAAGCTGTGATCGCACAACAGCAATTGAAGACCTTGGCTGAGGAGAAGGGCAAAATCGAGACCGAGATTTTAAATATGAAGGAAGGTTTGCAAAAAGTTCTAGAGCTTGAGAAGAGGCTGCTGTTTTCAGAGAGTGAGAAAGAAAATCTTCAGATAGAGTTACAGGCAGTCCGTGCTACACAGGAGCGTATCACAGAGTTAGAAGGTAAAGTCCAAAATCTCATGGTGGAAAACCAACAATTACGACTAAATGCTGAAGCTGAAACCGAGTCGCAGAATTACAGCGCGGAACTTGCTGAACGCATCAAGTCATTGAATGAGGAAAACGAAAGTTTGCGCACCGAAATTGAGTCAATAGCACATTCAAAATTCCGGGAAGCCATTGCAGAAGAGAAACAAGAAATCACAGATCTGGATGCGGATGACGATGAGCCCTTGACCGTGGATAAAATAAAGGAGTTGCTCAGCTCACACATTAAGTCAAAACTCACCAGTGAAATGGAAGAGGCCTGTCGGGCAGTGCAAGAGCGTGTTACCAGAACCGTCAACGAAATGGAACGCAATATATCTCGTTTATCGGAGGAACTGCTCGATCTGCAGGATAGTAAAATGGTTTGGGACCATGAAAAAAAGACGCTGGAAGCAGATATCTCACAATACATACTACAATGTGACGAACTAATGAAGAACAACGAGATACTGTTGAACGAACTGGAGAACTATAAACGCAATAAGCTCGAGACAATACAGGAGCACAATGAGGAGAGCGTTATACATTTAGAAGCCGAGTTAGAAGAGGCTTTTAAAATGAACGAGTCATTAGAGAACGAATACGTCGAACTGAAAGAGAAGAACGAAGAGCTCGAACGAGAGAAACAGACGCTGACGGAGCAATTCCGCGCCGCCCAACAACAGTGCGAAGAATTGCGCAGTGCTGAGAAAGAATTTAAAATACAGCTTGAAACCTTGGAGATAGAAAAGGGAAATATGCTTTTCGAGTTGAACGAACAGAAATCATTGGACTCCAAGCAAACTGACAGCGATGTGCTCGTACTCAAGAGCGCCGAGGAGAAATGCCAAAACCTGGAGAGTCAGTTAGCGCGTCTCAGTAAAGATCACGCGGATTTGGTAGCAGCCATGCAGACACAGAAAGCAGCATTGCAGGAAGCGATATTAAAACGAGAGGAGGCGGAAAAGGGACTCTTGGAAAAAGATATGCTAATAAAGCGTTTGGACGAAACCCTGAAAGATGATCGTAGCGGTGAATTGCAGAGGAAACTCGATGATCTCTCGGCGCTTAATCAACAGTTAGAGCAAGAACTAGCGGCGAAAGACATAGTGCTAGAAAGTCGGAAGCAAGAATTACTGGAAGCCCAAAACAATTTGGATGTCTGCGATGGTAAGTTGCACGAAATCGAAGAGTTAGTGTCGGTAAAGGAGAGCGATTTGGAGGCTACGCGTACACTTTTGGTGGAGAGCGCAAGAGAGAAGAACGAACTGAGCGAAAAGTTAAGCCAACAGAAAATTAATATCGAACAGTTATCGCAACTGAAGTTAGAAAAAGAAATTCTGCTTAACGAATTCGAAGAGCTAAAGAAGAAGTGTGAAGCTCACAGCGATGAGTTGAAGTCGCTGCAAGAATCAGCCGTCACATCCACCAGCAACGATGCCTCCGCCATCACACGCATTGCGCAACTGGAAGCCGAGCTACTGGCCACCGCTGATCTGCAGAAATCCGTCGAAACATTGAACTACGAGAAGAATGAAATGATTAAGGCGCTGCAGCAGAAACATGCTGAGAACATGCAATACTACACCGAAATACAACGTCTACAGTCTCTTCTACAACAACAGCAGCAGCAACAACAAAACGCACAAGCGACGCCTTGCGATAAATGCGTCACACATGAGAGTACGCTAAGCGAACTGCGCAAAGACTTGGAAAAGCAGCAGGATCAAATAAAATTCCTCAAAGAGAAGTCCGACATATTAACGACCAATTTGCTGTCAGAGCAGACCAATCAGCGGCTGGTGCAGCAGGAGAAGGCGGAGGTGGAAGAACAGAATGCAGCTATTCGCAAGGATTTGGAGCGACTGCGCGAACATTTGCTGGAGATCGAGGACTTGCACACACAGGAAACAGTCGAAATGCAGCGGGAGCTGGAGGAGACCAAAGCCAAGATGGTTGCGCTGCAGGATGATGTCGCGAAGTCAAGCACAGCCTACACATCGGCAAGGTAAAGAAAGTAGAGGAGTTGACTTCGGTTAGCTCGGCATTTGGTGCCATATGATCCAATCATTAGCAGTGTAGGAGAATTTAGAGAGTGGCTACAAGTAGGTTTGAAAGTTAACGCCGGGTTACAAGAAGCTCTACCAGTTTAGGTTAAGGTAATGGCGCCTAGAGTTAAGCGAAAGGCTGGTAAGATGAAGACACTAGACGAATATTATTTTTAACAATTAAGCGCAGAAAATGAATTTTAGAATACTTTTTGCCGAGAACAAAAGCGGCACAGAAAATAGATGCATGGAAACAATTAGAATATTTCGAAACAATTAAATTGCAATTGAAATGGAGAAACGTGCTTTTATGAAATTTATTAGTTCTACTCAGCTATAGCTGTGTTGATATCGCCGTACTTGGCTTTGTGTACACAAGTGTTAGTCCACACATACACACACACACGGCTTTATACAAACAGAGATACGAGCGAGTATTATTTCGTTCCACCTGCCGCGTTGCGCGTCGGTCGTCGAGCGTTGCGGGTACAGTAAGCATTAAAAATAGAAAACGCCTTGAAAGTATAGTAAAAATTATCACCTAATTATCGGGCAAACAATATGTTTTCAACTCCAAGCGTCCGCACGCGGCGGGGGTGGCAAGGCGTACAGCGCCAAGACCGAAACAAAGCCAGCAAGCCAAATGCATACACACATATACACACTCCGGCAAATGGTACAGTGTGTATACATTGGCGTAGCATGAAATTACTGACGTTTCGTCATTGTACCTGCCTTTGCCGTGCTTTCTGTTTGTTTTTCTTCGGTTTACGCTTTTCACTCTACGCCGCCATTATTGCAACGGCGCGCACGGCAACAACGCGGTTGAGGTGATTGAGGTGGACGAGACGATCGAGGCGACAGCAACAGTAACGCAGCGCCCGTAATTGTTACTGTTATCGCTTTTAAGCCTTTCGTTAAGCTTCGTCACGACTCATGGCAATTGCTTTGCCAAGAAGCGATAACGTGTCACAAAGCGTTCGAAATTAGTTGCGATCGGCAGCGCGGCGGTGTAGGGCAGGTGATATTTCAGTGCGATCGGTGTCACCAGTGTCGTTTGGCGCTGCTGCTGTTGCCTCGGCTTCGGCTTCTGTAGCCATTATTACAACTGCAACCAATGCGCATTTGCAATGCCACAACAAAATTAGAACATTCGCGTGGGTCGGCAGGCGCGTTTCAGGCACGCGGAGATCGGTCAGCTGTACGCCAAGCCAGCGCCGATACGCTCCAAGGCAATTCATTAGTTTCGTGTTGGCAATAAAACAAATCACATTTATGCAACTACGGCCATCATAATTTTCGAAGAAAATCGAAATTTACTAAATGGCATTCTTCAATTTTCCACAGTATACGCGCCAATCAGCATGCCGAGACGTTACAGGCGCAGTACGCCATTCTGCTGCAACAGCGCGACGAGTTAGTGAACAAGCTGAGCTCGGCCGAAGACCGAGAATCGAAGAATCAGGCGGCGTTGTGCAATCTGCAGTGCGCGCTCGAGCAGTTCCAAAATGGTGAGTTGGCAAAGCGCTGCCGTTAAAATATATAACAGTAAATAGTAGATATATGGTTTCCTCAATTGCTATAACTTTGTCTTTGTGCCCTTCTGTCCCAACAGATAAGCAGAACGACATCAAAGCCGCCACGCACAGCATACGCAAGGAACTGCAGCTGGAGCAGCAGAAGCAGGCGCAATTGCAGGCGGAGATTGGCGCTCTTCAGCAGCAGCTGAGCGAGGCCAAGCAGGGTCTGTGCGCCGCGGCACGGCTCACCGACCAATTGGAGGCGTGTCAACGCACAATCGCCGTGCTGCGCGAAGAAGGTGAATATTATACTAACTCATATAAATAAATTGTAAATAAACCGGTGGAAAATAACCGAAAAACGGTGAACTGTTTATTGTACACTAACACAATATATATTATATATATACTATATTAATTGCAAAAAATTGAACTGGAATTTGTTGTTACTAACCACAAAAGCACCCAACCACCATGTACCACGTCAGTCATAAGGGAAATCTTCAATAACAGCACGCAAACTGGCATTTGGCATATTAACGAAACGAGTAACCATTACTAAACGAAAAACATATTGCGGAAAAAAGTAAAAAATAAAAATATAAAAAATATGTTAATAATAATAATAAGAAATTGTTGCAAAAGTTAAAATTTCCCTTAAGCCACGCTGATTGATTCTTAAAGGTAAATATCAGCTGGTAATTCTGGGATTTTATCAATTCACAAACACTCGGAATTTCAGTTGGTATACACTTTTACGAATTCTATGTAGTCATCGCAATGCAAAAACAAAATCCTAAAAAATCTCTTTTAAAAAGAAAAAAATAATAATCACAAATAATATGTTATTATCATGCGCATCACTCACACCACCACCACCAACAACAGCACCACAATAGCTACCAAATTCATAAACTCGCTCGTTTTAATGATAATAATAAAAAATGTTAAAAGAAAATATTATAAAATCACTCTCATTACTCACTGTCACA
This sequence comes from Zeugodacus tau, assembly GCA_031772095.1. Taxonomy (NCBI): domain Eukaryota; kingdom Metazoa; phylum Arthropoda; class Insecta; order Diptera; family Tephritidae; genus Zeugodacus; species Zeugodacus tau. The sequence continues at coordinate 11,419 of JAMOBL010000038.1, forward strand.
TTGCTATCCACGCAATCCATAATCGATCACCCTAATTATGTTGGCTGTGTCAGCAATCACTACCTCATCGATACACATCGTTGGCGCGTATTAATGTTAAGTGACCTTTGACCTGCACTTTAAGTATTTTCGGTTATACGGCATGGAAATTTGTGATTTACTTGATTTGGCGACTTTATTCTTTGCTACAGTTATTTTTTTATTATTCACCCAATTTATCTTCCGTTATGCACACATACTCTCACATATACATACATACATACTAACTTTTTTATTACACCCAAGCCTAGTTATAATTACAAATATTTAAGTAAGTGCCAATTTAGTCTTATTGTGCAGGCATTTTGCTTTCTTGTTTTTAGAAAAATTATTATTTTTTGTTTAGTTTATTGCTTTTACTCGACTATATTGAGTAGTTTTAATGTTTTAGTTGAAGTCAGCAAAATAGTTGTCTTCCAGTTTAGCGATTTTTTAATGATAGTTAAAATAATTAAAATTTATTTTCTTAGTTTTGTATTCATATTTTTTTTTTAATTCCTCGAAATGCTATTAGTTTCCATTACTCTAGTTCCTCGTCAAAATTTCTGTATTTTTTTTTTAATTTCACGTATAATTAATATTTTTATATACTTTTTTTTAGTTAAAAAGTATTTTTTGCATTTTTTTAGGGAATTGTGTAAATTTTTAAATAGTTTGTATGTATTTTTATAAGATCTAAAAATTTTTCTTTCGAATTTACCTGTCGCTTTTTTGAATTTCCTGCTCTCTTATTAACTTGTTTTCCCCTTAATTGTACTTAATTTAGTTTAATTTATGTAAATATGTAAATTATTTTTTTTTTTTTTACATTTGAGTTTATCATCTAGTTTTACTTGATTTATCTACTTTTTTGCGTCCCTAGTGTCCGTTGCAAAATTGGTTAATCTCAATTTGTAACTGTGAGCGAATTCGATATGCTGTACTCACGTTGCATATGGAGATTGACCGAGGTTGCAGCCGTTTCTACATTTTGTTTTTGTACTACTTGTTGTTGTTGTTGATGATTATTTTTTATATATACACACCTATAAGCATATGATTTGAATTGATTTTAGTCGACATTTTTTTTACTTTAATTTAATTTGATTTGGTACTTTCATAATTATCTTGCATACATTGCCTGCGTTTCCTACCATGCATACACTTTTTGCGACCACTGTGCCAACACACTTTTCGAATTGTAAAAAAAAAATTAATCAAAAAATTGAAAAAGTTGAAAAAGTCCTAACATAATTCTCACAAAATTGAAATCTACGCGAAAATACCTCTTTTGAGTATATAAGAAACCTCCCGTTCCTCTCACAACGAATGCTGAATGCGCCGCCACTCGGTGGCTCCTCTAACTGCGTTCGTCTGGTTGAGTATTACATCAGGTACTGGTGTGCTATCGCTTGTTAAATCTACCAGTACTTATGTCATACTGTCCCGGATGCCACGCCCATTACTGCATGCACACAATAACAACGCTGGATAAATTAAACAAAAACAAAAAAACCAACTAAATGTACTATGAATGCCTGCAAAGAGAAGTGCTTGCAATATTAACTCACTAAATGATTTATATAAATAATAATGATTATTAATATTTTCTTAATATGAAAAATTTATTTTATTTTAATTTGATTTTAATTTTATTATCCCCCCCTTTGCCTGCATTAACAACACTCGCTAACATACAAATATATTATCCTTAGTTGACACACTGAAACAGCAGAATGAGCAGCTCTCGGCGAAGCTGAAGCTCAACGAATCTAGTCAGTCGGACAAAATCGAGAAGAGTCTCATCAAGAGCTTGCTGATCGGCTATGTGGTGAGCAGCAATCCGAATGATAAGAATCAAGTGTTGCGCATGATTTCGTCAGTGCTGGACTTTTCGCAGAGCGAATCGGATAAAGTGGGCCTCAACAAACAGCAGTCGAGTTGGTTCGGCGCCATATTGGGCGCTGGCGCTGGCGCACAAGGTAACATACACAGCTTCTAAAAGCTTAGCATTAAAATTAACATTTTCTACTCCCCGCTTGCAGGTGTACATTCCAAGGACAATTTAGTGCAGGCTTTCGTACAGTTTCTCGAACAGGAGTCACAGCCCAAGTCGGAAGATGCCAACATGCCCAACTTGTTGAACATCACTCAACAGAGTAGTCCGCCAGCAGCAGGCTCAGCTAGCCAACCCGCACGCCGCACATCCACATCCAGCAATAGCGCTGGCGCAGCTGCCGCAACTGCTAACCACCGGCGGCGCCTATTCCTATTCAGCCGCTGTTGCTGAATGACTTTGCGCCGTCACGCAATTCCAGCTCAATATTGAAGGATATTCTAAACGATTCTTGATTATTGTAAGAACGCCAGCTGTAGTTACCTTTATTTTACTCGTACTCTATTTAAATTTACCTCTACATACTACTTTAGCACTTTTGCATGGAAAAGAAATCCTGTTTTTAGATTTAGTAAGTGTACCTACAATAGTTTTTGTTTTGCGTTAAAGTGTTGGCTGTATCTCTATTGTGACTCGTACACGTCCTGTTTTATTTTTAATTTAATAAACATTATATATACATACATATATTTGTAATGTCGAATTTTCTGGAATTTGTTTTAGTTCTAAATGAATGTAAATAAATATGTATAATAAATAATGCACATAAATATATATAGTGTCTTCTTTCTGGTAGTAATCTGGAAAATTATTTAATCACATTATTCCGGGGTTTTTATAACAGTAAAAAGATTTTCATAAAATCAATCCGTCTTTGAGCAACATTTAAGTTACTTGGCTCCCTAAGTAACAAGACGAGTTATAAGCGCCAATATTAGTCTCTCAGCGTTGTTCCCGACTAGTCAACTTAATATTGGCTCTTGCCAAAACTACCCATGGAAATATATATCATTATCGTCAAACAATTTTTGGTTCATTCGTCAACAATTTGGTTAGGAAAGAAACTCGTGACTACCGACATTCGATATTTCATAATGGAGAATTCTTACAATTATTTCAGCTTTCAATTAATTAGTGTCAAACTTGTTTAACTTCGCTCCGAAATGTAGGCAACATTTTCAAAATCTAATGAATATATAAGGCTTGAGCTCCATAATGATCATTTATAAAATAATTACATATCAGAACTTATTAAATTACATAAATAAGTTGCATTGTTCTCCTGCGTTCTGGCACTGGATCGGTGGACCTCGCAAGTGCACGGTAAGCGGTGGTTGAGGACCAGCATCCTATTGGCTTGCCTACGATCGCTTGCTTGCTTGCTTTCAATAAAGTTCAACTCACCGCAATGGTAGGGGTTCTTACTGGATACTGTCCAATAGACTCGCATGTAACCTTCTTCAGTATGCAAGTTGCCGATGTTTGTCCCCGTTTAAAGATTGTGGAATCCATATTAAGGAGATCGCGGACTGGCTGTCTAAGGGAGATTCATTGGATCAGTCCATTAACCTTTAGCGAACCTAACTTAATATAAGTGAACAATAAATAAAACAATTATAAGAAATAATTTCAAATGTTGAGTGGGGTTCCCACTTGTTTGGAAAATTATATTCAAAAAAAAAGTATGGAGAGAACTTCAATTTTGCAATATTGATATCAAATAAAAGCTAATTTAGGAAGCTTTGATTTAATATATAGTTGAACTTCCATAACTCGAACTTCTATAATTCGAAATTCTCAATAACCCGAACTCTTGAATTGGCAATATAATTAAAATTTCATACAATTTTCCTTCCATAAATCGACCTTTTCGACCAGGGCATAATACAAAATTCAAAATTTTACTATCGAGAGAATCAGAATCAGTCAGTAGTATATACAAATTAGGAAACATTTAAATACACTCAAGAAATCTTCTTAGACAAATACGTCTAGGGTTTTCAATTCCGGTTTCATTCGGTAAAAGGCACAAGTAAGGAAAGGCTAAGTTCGGTTGCAACCGAACATTTTATACTCTCGCATCTTATTGAAGTAATCTTATAAAGATAACACAATTCGACCCATATATTCGGCATAAAGTTCAATAGAATAACGAAAATCATCATAAATAGTATATGGGGACTTAGGTAATTCCTGAACGCTCACTTAATTTTATATTACCTATAATTAGCTATATGAGAGCAAGGGAAGTTATGACCTGATTTTAACCATTTCTGATACAGAGACTCACTATAAGAAGAAAAAGATTCCATCTGAATTAAATTAATATATCTGAGAAATTTACCGATATATTCGGTGAAAAACTACCATAAGGCTCTGAGTTCTTCACATTCGATATCCGGGGCATTGAAAAGTTATAGTCCGATTTCGACAATTTTTTCACAAGTGATGCCATGGATCATATACAGTATTTATGTAAACTTTTATTTCGCTATCTTCATTGGTTCCTTATGTATACTTTAGAAAGTGAAGGAATCAGATGGAATTCAAAATTTAGTTATATGGAAGGTAGTCGTGGTTGTAAACCGATTTTTTCCATTTTTCACACGTGTCATCAGGGTGTCAAGAAAATATTATATACCGAATTTCATTCGAATCTGTCGAGTAGTTCCTGAGATATGGTTTTTGACCCATAAGTGGGCGATGCAGCGCCCCTTTTTCCATTTTGTAAAAAATCTGAGTGCAGCTTCCTTCTGCAATTTCTTCTGTAAAATTTAGTGTTTCTGACGTTTTTCGTTAGTGAGTTAACCCACTTTTAGTAATTTTCAACCTAACCTTTGTATGGGATGTGGGCGTGGTTATTATCCGATTTCTTTCATTTTTGGACTGTATAAGGAAATGGCTAAAAGAAACGACTGCAGAAAGTTTGGTTTATATATCTTTATTGGTTTGTGAGTTATATACAAAAAACCTTTAAAAAAAAATTACATCCCAATGTGCCACTCCCTAATGCGATCCTATGTTCCAAATATCATTTTCATAACTTTATTTATGGCTTAGTTATAACACTGTATAGGTTTTCAGTTTTCGCCATTTTGTGGGCGTGGCAGTGTACCGATTTTTGCCTATTTTCGAAAGCAACCTTCTCAGGGTGCCAAGGAATATGTGTTCCAAGACGGACGGACGTTCACTTAATTAAAGTAATATATTTAACATATTTACCGATACATGTGTATGGTATAAAATCAACCGTAAGTTTGAAAATCATAGGTATTTGAAGGTCTGGGGAAGTTTTAGATAACAAAAACATAAAATTGTTCGTAAAATCGAGATTGCTAATGCAAACTAAGGGCGATAAACATTCCATAAACTCATTTATCTGATAAATACTGCAAAGACGTAAGTGGTCATATCTGCAATGCATTTCAATCAGTTATTTGACAGCAGTGATAGTAAACATAATGAAATTACCTTACCACAAGGAGAGATGAAAGTACTTCTGATTAAGTGGGTATATCTCGCAAATCCAAGACAGCTTTCATATGGTTCCGATAATAAATACCTACTTTCTGACGTGATAATTAAATAATTATCTTATAATTATTATGAAAAAGCCAGTACAAAATTGTATATAAAGACCAGCGCTGGCCTCCCTTCGGCATATTTGTTAATGGTAAACCAACTCTACTGGAATACCGCAGTTATTTGCTTTCTAGTTGTGGTAGATAAAGAGTTCACACAATGAAGGCACAAATCTTTGCTTTCCTCTGGTGAGTGAAACGCCTAAAATAGGGATACCATAATCGGCTCATCGGTCTGTTAACTAACTCAATATTGTTCTTATATCTATTTCAGGGCATGTTTCCTCTGTGGATCATTTGCAGATTTCGACAGTGAGAATAGCGCAAAGCAGTGTGAATTGGCTCGCATAAAGGTGAAAATATTGAGTTTCCGAAGGATTTTTCGTTCGGCGTGTCAACCGCGGCTTATCAAATCGAAGGTGCCTGGAATGAGGATGGCAAATCGCCTTCCGTTTGGGATACTTACACTCACGAACACCCCGAAAGAATTCGTGATAATTCTTCAGGAGATGATGCCGCAGAATCTTACCATCGTTTCGATCAAGATTTGGCAGCATTGAAGGAGCTTAAGGTGAACTTCTATCGTTTTTCTATTTCATGGTCCAGGGTGCTCCCAACGGAGATACCTCTGTGAGGAATCAAAAAGGAATCGATTATTATAACATGGTAATCGATAAGCTCCTGCAGAACAATATCAAGCCTATGGTGACAATGTTCCATTACGATATGCCCGAATCGTTTAATGAGTTTGGCGGCTTCACAAATAGCTCAGTTATTGATTATTTCGAGGCATACGCTTCTTTCTTGTATGAAACTTTTGGTGATCGTGTCAAATGGTGGATCACATTTAACGAGCCCTATGTATTTTGTGGTAAGGGATATGCCGAAGCTACTTACCCTCCACTAGTGCACAGTCCTGGTGTTGGGGACTATATTTGCATGGATAATTTATTGCGATCACATGCACGGGCTTATCGTTCCTATAAAGAGAAATTTTATAGTTCTCAAAAGGGTAAAGTAGGTATTACCATTAATACCGGATTTTTCTATAGCAAAGATGGTCAATCCTCTGATGAGCTCGTGGACCGCGCAATGCAGTATGAGGTAAATATTTCACTAAAAATCACGATTTTTTTTATAGTTTAGCATTAAATATTATCATTGTTTATAGCTCGGTTGGCTGGCTCATCCAATTTATAGTAGTGCAGGAAATTATCCATCTGTCATGATACAAGACATCGGGGAAAATAGTAAAATTGAGGGTTAGCAGAGTCACGTTTGCCTGTCATAAACAGCACCTGGTCAGAAATTATCAAGGGATCTGGTGATTTTCTAGCAGTTAATTATTACACTTCCAATCTTGTTGAAAATGTCTACACCCCCGGAGGTGAGGTGCCATCTAGAGAATACGATTCGAAATTAAAGGAGTCAGTAGATGATAAATGGAGGCGTGCCAAATCGGAATGGCTATACTGTGTACCGCAAGGGCTTGAAGATCTTTTGAAGTGTGTATTCGGTTTAATTCAGTGAAGTAAGCTGTGTTTTATAAGATTCTCTCTCTCTCTCTTTGATCTTAGATGGATTCGTGACAACTACAACAACGTTGAAGTATTAATAACGGAGAACGGTTGGAGCGACGGTGGACAATTAGACGACGGCCTCAACGTGCCATATTCGACTATCTTAGGTACTGCAAATTATAATTTACCTGGCACTTTATCCACAGAAACTAATTATTAATTATGATGTGGTGAAAACATGAATTTTGCAGGCTCCATTTGCAGAAGCCGTTCTTAGCACGCAATAAATGATGGATGTAATATCACACACTATACTCACTGGAGTCCCGTATTAATAGACAATTTCGAATGGAATAACTGCGGATACACGTAAGCTTTAAATTCAAGACCTTTTAATTGAACCTTTTAATTATTTAGAATTACATTTTTCTGCTGCAGTGAGAAAGTTTGGTCTCTATTATGTAAATATGACAAAAGTGCCAACAAAGAGCGCATTCCCAAGAAATCAGCCGCAGTTTACACGAGCGTGATAGATAAGCCATCGAATTCCGGAGACGAGCGGAACGCACTTTCACTTCGTCCCTGCATCTTCAAAACTATATAGTAAGTTAGTCTAAGTTAGTGTTTATATATACATCCACCAATAACAGTATTGTTTAATTAAGCATTTCCAAAAGTATAAGACTTCTAATGAGATAACGGTGTAAGATGATTTATATGAATTTTATCGAGCTCTACAAGTTTTGCGCACGCTAAAACTTTAGACGAAGTAAATAAATATAACTGTACATAAATCTAAGTTTTAGCGCTTTTTGAAAAATTGTATGTTTTAATGAAACCTTCTTTAATTCAAAGTCTCTCTGACTCGAAGTTTTTTTTATGGATTATGTTGATTTGAGTTAGAGAAGTGGCAATACTTTACCATAAACGCAAAGAGATAGAAAAACTCTTTAAAATCTTTTAAAATCTGTTTAACTTACTCATGTCCATGGGATACTTTAGTACTTTTAACCGAATAAAACACGTTTGCTTCACATTTAGACACAAAATCTCAGTTGTTCTATGTATTTCTCATTCATATTTCGTGTGTGTGTGTGTTTGTTATAAACTTCGTTAAATCATTTATTATTTTTTTCGCTAAAATTTTGCTTAAATTAGTTTAAATACATACATATATTTATATGTAAATAGGAGGTACATACATGAAACTAAAAAACAAAAAAAAATAAAACAATTTAGTAAAAAATAACTCGGCAATTAAGAAGACTTACATATATACATTTACATATATGAAAACAGTTATTATTTCACTACATTGTTAGAAGCTAAAATTCATTATTCAATATGGAAAACAGTTTTATTTTGGGCAATCGCAAGGGCTACTAAATAACGGCTACTATATAATATGACAAGATATACATATCCAAAATATCCATATAATTTACAAAGGATTGTATGCATTTGATAAATACAACAAGAATTTGGCTTCAACATTTTTGCTTTGTGCTTTAATTAATTGAATTTATGTAGTTTCATTTGTTAATAATATAATTTCATAGTGTAATATGCCATAAACAATCCGAATACTAATGGGGGATTAACATTTAATGTATACGCTCTGCTTACAAACCTCTCAATTCATCAAATTCAACATTCCGCGTTCAACAATCTTAAATATATAATTCTTCTGAGTGTGTTTGTAGTAAATATATAGTATTTGTATATACAAGAAACTAACAGCAACTATGTATACATATAGATGTATATATGTGTATGTGTAAATATATATAGTTAATAGTATGTAATATATGTAGTATATAATATAATGAATATGCTAAGTTTTCATTGCGCTAAGAAATAGTTAACTTTTTAGAATTCTCCACATAAAATCTAGTTAAAATATGTCGCTAACATTTATATGTGCTGCTTACTCTTCTTCTTCTTCGTAAATATTTATATAAAAAAAATAATAAAATTTGAAAATAAATTTTCACTTTTTTCGGCTTGTGCGAGTTCGCTGCTCACTCCCTCTCTTTAAATCTTTCCCTCAGCTGCTTTAAGTTGCTCTCTTAGTTAGTTATTAATGTTATAAAATTATGTGTTTTGTTTTTCTGCTACTTTTTTCATACATTATATTTTTTTTATTTTAATTTTTTTTATAATTGTAAAATACTATTATATTTATAAAAAATTTACAAGACTTAAATTATAGTGAGGAAATATACAAAAATGATTTCTTTCGCTGATCGTACAAATATAAAAAATTCTTTTTGGCTTTGAGTAAAATATAAGATTTTTTTATGAAAGCTTTCTGCAGAGTTTGCGCTTATCAGTATGTGTGTGCTTTAGATTGGCTAGTAGGGGTGCTTTGTTGGAAGAGTTTCTCTTTTTCAATATTTTAATGCATCATAGAAAATAAGTTTGTATGTCTCTCCAGAAATGCGATGAATATTTTTCTAAAAAAATTTGGTAGATTTTTTCTTAATTTTAATGTAAAATTGGTATACAATTTTGTTTAGAAGACATTAAACATTATAGTATGAAGAAGCTAGAAAGTAAAGCAGTAAAAAAATTAAAAGTAATTGCGAATAATAACAAATAATTTGGAAGAGTAAAAAGAACAGATAACGAAAAAAAATTATAAAAATAATATTAATAAAAAATAATAAAAAACAGAAACTAAAATAAAATATTTAAAATTTTTTCTTTTAAAAATTTTTGAAAAATTAAAAATTATTTTTAATACAAAAAATTCTAAGCTAATTATTTTTTATTCTCTCACCGTAAACAAGATCTCGCTGTCTAAGATGCTTCCTTAACTTTTTTTTCGTTATATAATATTTAAAACTTTTGTTCTCATTTAAAATTCCTTGTCTCAATCTACCAATTTTTTTCATTTGCTCATATTTGGTTTGTATTAAATGTATCGCTAAGACATTGAAAGCCACATTGATATATGTATGTAGGTATGCATAAATTTCGTATGGTAACAATTTTTAGGTTATGTAAGTTTGTATACAATACAATTTCTGACACAAGTTCCATGAATCCAACTTTTCTACATAACATCTCTCAACAACTTCCCACATTCTCCAACAAAAACAAAAACTACTTTCTACTTAAGTGCCAGTTTTATAGAACAATTTACGCTAAATATATTTGCACTCATGCCACTACCTTCTTCTACCGCCAACGCAACATTTCCCGTTTAGTCTACACCCAACATTATCTGCAATATCACAATTTAGTTGCCTAATCGAATTTCCAAGTAACATATTTTATAGTTTTTTTTTCTGTTTAAACTCCAGCTTTAAATGCATTTTTTGAAACCTTTCCATTCATTATACCCGTTTCGTTTCGTAAGGCCTCAGACCCATGTGCGACGGCCATCTTTAACAGTCACACGCATTACTTCAGCATAAACGAAATTTAGTTCACAATATATTTTTTATTTCTCCGTTAGATGGCTTTCGTGTACCGCCAGTTAATCCAAACTAATACTCTAAGCCTCTACGCGTTCCCCCTGACTATGGCGCTTTGCAACGCCCGATAGTCATTCGTCATCACAGCACTTGATTTCCAACAATATATTAAATTTTTTACCATTCACAGATCACTGCGTTGTTTAGGTTTTTAAGTTCCTTCCTTGTTCGTTGAGTGCACACTTTCGGCTTGCTCGACCGCCGCACCGTTTTCTGCCTTCAGCAGACCGTTTGGTTCCGCAAGCGTCTCCTCGGATGCTACCGGTTTCTCCACCTTTTCCATGACCTCCTTCTCCGCTTTGCCTTCCTCCCACTCACCCTTACGTATTGTATATAAGTATACCTCCATGTGGTCTTTGCCTTTGACATACACGCTGCCGCGGGGCTCAAATTCGTACTTATCTTCCAGGAACGGCAGACAGTCCTTGCCAATCTGTATGCGATTCGGCACACCCGTGGAGTCCATACGTGATGCCACATTGACGGCGTCGCCCCATATATCGTAATGAAGTTTGCTCGTGCCGATGACCCCAGCTGTCACATCACCGATGTTCATGCCGATGCGTAGAATCAAGTTGAATTCAAGCAGGTCTTTGTTGAAAGCGTCCACGACTTCTTGCATCGCTATGGCGAATTCCATTAAAGCGTGTATGTGCTCGTTCTTGTCACCGCGGTGAGAGGGATCGAGTCCGCTAGCTGCCATGAAAGTCGAACCGATTGTCTTGATCTTCTCCACACAGCGGAATTCGGGTCGCGAGAGTAACTCATCGAAGTCGCCAATCAACTCGTTCAGCACACGCAGGTATTCCTTGCCGCCGAGATAACTTTCATCGTACATTTCATTGAAGTTCACTATGGAAGCGAAGATAATCGCCACATTAAGATGGTTTTCTGAGTATTTTGCGGTATTCTTCAGATGTTCGGCAACATGTTTGGGTATGATATTGTGCAACAACATGTCCGCTTGATTTTTCATATTCTGTACTCGTATCTTGTCCTGATTGGCCACGGCGTTGCCGTAGAAGGTTAGCCTGTAGCCGATCTCGAACTCGCGATTTAAAAACCCAACCAGTACCAGTATGAGCAGCAGGTCCAAATAAATTTCTACGTGATAGTCCTGAAACCACTTGATCTCTTCGATGATATTATTTCCACCTTCATTAACGGGATATGGCACGCGCGTGGCATTTTGTGCGATAGCCGCCGCCTCTGCTGCGTCTGTACGATTCGAATAAACTGTCAGTTGACTCACGGCGATGCCAACGAAGCACATGGCAGCCATGAGCGCCAAAGTGTTGCGCATCCAACAGTTCAGTTGTGTGAAGTTACAGAAATGCACGATACAAACGAATATTAGGAAGCCATAGTGGTACTCGAACGCCTCGAGCAGATTAAGATCGAGCAGAAGGAAGTTGGCAATGATCAGTATTACCGGCATTGCCATCAATATGGCCAGACATATATGCCAGGGGTACCAACTGGAAATAGCTTCGAATATGCGGTCGGCACATGATTCCGTGTCGTTGACTTTCGTACGCGCCTGTGTGTTGTGCCGCCGGCACATTTGTCGCGTAAAGAGGAACAATGCAAATATCTGGATGGCGGTGAAGACTGTGAAGAGCGAGACCCACAGACGAAAGCTGGGCGTAACGGTGTTGGGTGTCATAAGGAAGAGTGAGATCGAAATGCACAGATACACTGCAATGCCGACAAAAATGTCGATGTACGTATTATAGCGGGGTGTTGCCAGTGTGGGTGGACCTTCGGTTTCGTTTTCGTTGCCAAATCGATGTGCTTTGGAGCGGAATTCTCGTTCCATCTGCTTTGACTTAAAGTACAAGCTGAAACGTTTGAGCGGCGGCTTAACCAAGTAGCTACGTTGAGACTTGGCGTTGTCGCGTACGCAGCGTATCAACTGAAGATCGGACTGTTTGCGCAACTGCTGTAGACAGGCTGCCAGTGGATCTGCTACTTGCGGTAACGGCTGTGGTATTGGTGGAAGTGGCACGTGTGGCAAGGTTGTGACGTCGCCTATGTTCGAAATGCTTGATGTCGAACTGGTAAAATAACCAGAGACGCGATGCTGACTAATAGCGGATTGGTTGAGTGCATAGATTTGTTGTTGTATGGAGGAGCGGCGCGAGTTACTTTTGATGCCGGAATCCTTGCGTGAAGTAGCCGATGGGCATATACTGAGGCCATCTGGCCAAATACTCGAATTGCGTGAATTTGCAGGATGATGATTGGCTGTCGTGGTAGGTGCATAAGGGAACGATGCACCACTGGCGATTAGTGGTTGTGCGGCGGGTGCATCACTACTCTTGTCGGCCGTTCCGGAAGTGAGCGTGGAAGCACGTGGACGTGGCAGGGGCGAAGTTTCAGATTTGCCGCTGCGACCACATTGCGAACGGTAACTGCCCGAACGACCGAAGGGTGAGATATCGCTGCGCGACTGACTAATATAAGACCGAATGTCGATGATGTCATCGAACATGGAGTATTGACCAGGAGAGCAACAACTACCGTCAGGCGAACGCACGTAGTTGTGCGAGATGCCGGTTGAGGTGGCGGCATGGTGTAGTACTGGCTTCTGAGGCGGTATTTCAAGTGTATGTCCTGCAGTTGGTAGCTTGGATGATTCAATCACTACTGGAAGTTGATGATAACCATTTGGTTCAATAAATGCGACGGTCTCGTCAGTATTTACTACCGTGGCTTTAGAGTTGGGTACATTATTAGACGCATCAGTGCTTGATGATTTGTCTGTATGCTTGACGATATCTTCAATTTTCTTAAAAAATCGTGGTACTTTACACACCTTCAATTTTATTTTTGTACGCCCACTTTCTTCTGTATTCTGAGTCTTCTGAGCGTGACTGTTGGTGCCGTTAAGGCCATTACAACAGCCGTCTTCCACTTTGTCGGGCTCATCAGCAGAATCCAAACTGCCGGGTAGACTCTTGGTGGTTATAATAATCTTTGGTCTTTCACGCACCACGACAACTGGTGCCGCAACCATGCCATCTGGATGCACAATACCTCGTTCGATGTCACGCTCACGGCTTTGGGACTTCTTGCGCAGTTTCATGCTGAGCGAAGTGAGACGCGGTCGCATCGAAAGCACTGGTGAGGGGTTGAGTGATGAAGAAAGTTGTCCAACAGGCGAGGCGGGTGGTACATTTGGATGTATAACCGAAATGTTGGTGGCGCTCTGCGAGAGTGGCGTTGGTTGTCCAGGTATGCCTGGCAGCTGCAAGTGGCTGCCGTCGTAGTTGGCGGGTATGCTCGGGCTGAGACTGTTGGCGCGCGATACATCTTTTCGCCGACCGACTACAAAGTAAGTGCGATGACCTGAGGAAACAGTGAAGATTAAATTGCTGAAAGTTTTCAAATAATCGAGTAGTATTTACCGAAAACTTCTTCGCCCTCCTCAAGTAAATATGAGTCCCCTAGAAAGTTGGATGTTTCCTCTGAGATGTGTACTTGCTCGGGTTTGCCTGAAGACTCCATTCTGCGAATAAAATTTGGTTCAATTAATATTTAAACGGACTGTACTTTTTGCAACTGCTTACTTGTTCGCTAAGGTCACATCATTGCTCCAAACATCGAACTTTACGCGCCGTGTACCCACAATACCGCACAATACGGTACCGGTGTGGACACCAACGCGCATTTTAACACCCTCATGTCGTTGGGCATCGAAACAACGCATCGCATCGATCATGCCCAAACCCATCTCGACACAGCAGATTGCATGATCAGCACGTGGTTCCGGACAACCCGACACACAATAATAACAGTCACCCAAGGTGGAGATTTTCTCGCAGCCATTCAGCGTGCAGAGATCGTCAAAACGCTCGAACAGGTCATTGAGTATCTCCACCAGCTGCTCGGCTGTCTTGGTGGAGGACATTTTCGTGAAACCCACTATGTCCGCAAACAATATGCTCACATTGTCCATGCTATGCATATGGAATGGACGAAACAGTGACTTGAGGTCGTTGGAAGTACGTGGTCGCACATAGTGAGAGTCTGGATCGACCACACCATCTTTGGTATCAATACCGCTGGCGCCACCTTCATTTAGCAGCATGTCGGCTACTTTTGGTGGCATCACCGAATGTATCATTTTCTCCTTCAGCTGCTTCTCCATCTCCAATTGGCGACGTACCAACAAATTCTGTCCAATCTTCATGAACATGCCGCGCATACCACATTCATCACCAACACATGTACACCCACCAGGTGGACACAGATGTGCAGTAGAATGCGCATCAACATAATTTTATTATTACACTCGGTTGCGGTGCCGATGTGTGGCGCTACTGCCCACCTTGTGTGAGGCGACTTCAAAGAGCACAGAGTAGACGACTGCGATGAAGGCGCTCAGCCAGAGTTGCATCGGTAGTGCGGTGTATATGAGCAACACGATCGAGACGCATATGGAGAAGTGACCGAGCGGACTGAAGGCGCGCCCAGTGCAAATGAGAAAGGCCAGTGAGAAAGCGCACAGCACAATGGCTGTGAGAGCGGAGGTCAATCTCCGATAGGCGCGATACATGTCCCAGTGCGTGAAGCACAAGGCGGTGATCGTGATGAGTGAGAGCATTGAGAAGGCGCTCGAAATCGGGCGCCAATAAAGCTCCGAGCCGCCATCGATCAGAAGTACAGGAACCACGAGAGTGAGCAGATCAAAATATAGGAGAGCGCAAATCTGCAAATAGAGAGAGAGAGAGGAGAGAGTGTTCTTTAGTAAAAATATAATTACCTTATACATATCTATTAAATTCTTAATTCTACAAATTATGTACTGTGGGATTATTAAGTAATAAGCTCATAACATCGCTTAAACCTTTGACAATTTGAATGTAAGCTCCTCAATTTGGCCCCATGAATGTGAGCTCATACATATTTACAAGTAATTAAGCCTCATAATTGTATATTGCAATGCGAGCATTCTCGTTTAGCCATTGAGGGCCACTATCTGCATAGTCTGCGTCCATAAAGTACTAGTTGTATGTGTGTTCCCTACCCGTAGAGATATTATAAATGTGCCGCTTCAATCGTTCAACTGACAATTCCAATTGCCGG
>JAMOBL010000039.1:0-21436 GCA_031772095.1 Zeugodacus tau
TCTGCAAGTTATAAGAAATGTAAACACATGTGTATGAGAATCAATACAGTCATAAATTTACCTCTGATCACAGCTTGCCAACAAAATGACTGAATACCAGCCTTTATAATTGTAATAGTCTATGGCTTCCACTTTTTGGGTTGCACTTCGATGTGGCAGCCATCAACAGCACCAAAGCATTGTGGGAACCCCATCAGTTTGAAACCTTCTACAATTCTTCTTAATTCTTGCGGATGTGGGGGGTATGCATTAATGCAATCCGAAAGAGTACCACATACTTCATGACAAAAATCGATCACAATTTCTCCAACTGTGCTGCGCCCAACGCCAAACAAACTAGCAACAGTCCTATATTCCGCTGCCGAACCCAAAGAAAAGAGTGCTATAGCTACTCTTTTTCAAGTGAGATACAGCGCCTCATGTTGCTATCCATTTTTCCAATACTCTTTACCTTTTCGCACACTTTTTGAATGCCATTCTATCTAGCCGAAAATTTTCTTTGAACCTTGAGTCATCCATGGTTGGGACATCGTGCTCCCAAAATATACCACCTCGATCCTTAAAATATGCAATTTTTGATTTCAATCCCAAATTGAAATAACTATTTACTTACGAATTTCCAAATATGTCGATGGTGCTCCTGAGCGAATACAAGTCCAGCATGTATGATTTCGTTAAAATCCACTATTGCTTTTAATTGCACTTCATTATCTTGTAATGTATTTAATAACAATTTAATTCTTTCATTAAATTTCTTTTTGTTTTCCAAAAATACCAAAATTGCCATTAATAACTCTTTTTTATCCATTTTTATTTCACGTTTGTAATAAATAAACAAATTTCTCAATCAGCTGTATAAATGCACAAAATTTGTCGTCTGTCACTATAAAATTTCAATGCGCATTATCATTTCTTAATGCCAATTAATTTTGTTCGTCTGTCTAGGCTATTAACCTGTGCATTTTCAAACGAAATTAATTCTACCATATAACGAAAAAGAACATACGGTTCAAAGTAAAACGATATACAAACATACATTTATACGTGTGAAATACTGCTAAACGTTAACCTGCAGACCATAACCATAAAGTTTCATAAAGAGTATAACGTCGTATGAAAACGAAAATTTAAAGTTGCATTTATAATATAACCTGCAACAAGTAAAACGAATAAAAACGTGCATCGTCTTGATCATTCGATATAACGTATAACTGTGCATCATCTTCAACATTCGATCTAACGGCACGTGTGTATATACATACATATGTTAAACGAAGTACATATACATAATTCCAAAAATGAGAAACATTGCATCATTGAGTGTAGAGCAACTAAAACGTCTCTTGTTGGGGAGAAATTGCTCTACAACAGGCACGAAAGCAACACTCATAAGTCGTTTCAGTGAAACAATCGGGTGGGACGAGATCGAAGTCGAAGAGGACGAAAATGAACAAGTTACGGGAGATGATATTGAACAATGTGATGAGACAACACAAAAGACATTGAAAGAACAAAGGGACGAAATGCGCGGCATTTTACAAAATGTGTTATCATATATGCAAAATAATCCCCAAACTCGAAGTGTGCCAAATGAAAATACAAGCAACATTGAAAATAGAAACGTCAAAAGCATTCACCTTTTGCAAATTCGAATGTAACTGTGATGCGAAACAATTATTCGGTAGCAGAAACTATACCTGACTTTGATCCAACAAATGACAATTCGTTGTCATCAGAATTCGTTGAACGAGTAAACAGTGATTTCCGTGCGTATGAATGGGAGGAAAAGTATCTATTGCTTGCCGTGTATGATAAAATGAAGGAAGCAGCACAATTGAAGCTTGATGCGACAGAAAGACCGCATTCCAATTGGAACGAGTCCGCGAAAGATATAAAAACCGAATTCGGTAAATATCCTGATGAAGCAGAAATACATTACGAAATGCAAAGTGCCATACGTAGACAAAATGAAAAAGTAGACGACTACTGTTTTCGTGTTGGTGCGCTTGGGCGACGGTTTAAGTTGAGTGAAACAGCAATAGTTAAATACGCGACAGAAGGACTACGAAATCAATAGTTCTAATCAATAACATCAATGCAATAGCGGCTCTAAGAATATCTACAATGAAAAAAAAATATAAAAGAAACGTGCCGATAAATTCAAACCGAAGTGTAACAAAAGTCGAAATACAAGAATATTAAAATAAGAATGTAAGCAAAAACTAAATTCTAATCAGAAGTTAGAACCAAAAAGTGTAAAGAGCTATGATTGCGATGATTCGGACAGATATCGAAGAGTTGTCAAACAAAGTGCATACAAGATATGATCCTCAGTGTAAATCCGAAGCAAAAATACGAAATACATTTGACGCGTTGTTAAATGGGCAGAAATTATAAGCATTTATTGATGCAGTGCAGCATGATTCGAAAATCGTTATGTGAAAAACTTAATTGCAAATACATATAGTGTGATATACAAATTAGTTGACTATGTGGTGGTAGTTGACATGCGAAAGAGTTAGTGAAAACAAACTTAATACTATGTTTACATATAACGAGATTATTTCCATTTACGAGCTTAACTCGATAATCTGTAATTAAGAAACGAGATTCCTCATAGAAAATTCCTTTCTTGATAATCCGAGATTATAAAATTATCTCGTTTTATACAACTAGATTTTCGGTGTTATTCCTAGTTTTATCGATAATTTTGCGAAGAAGAGGAGAAACGTCAAATGAAAATGTATACAAATATGGCCGACAGCGAGAGAAAGATGTGTAATACAACAACAAATACAACACATTTGACAATTGATTATCTCATTTGGCTATATGTAAACGGTTAGTTTATTGAACGAGCTTAGACCGAGATTATTTTCATATGTTAACATACTATAACAATCGATGACATTATAGTACCAGTTACCCTGTATTTGGTAGACGATGAATTATTACCTAGTGACATTTTATTAGGACAAGAAAACTTTATAAACAATATGCGGTTAAATATTAAAAACGGACAAATAAAAATAGAACATGAACGCGAACGCGAACAAGAAATTATAGTTGAAAACATAAAACGTGAAGTTAATGAAAAATAAATTATATGCGAAATAATGGATAAATCTGTAAAAACAGCGCTAATGGAAATTATGAACGATTACAGAAATGTTTTTGCAAATAACTTAAATGAACTCGGAAAAACTGGTTTGGTAAAAATAAATATAATACAACGTTCAGAATCCCAATATGCCAGTCCCGTTATGATTGTAAAAAAGAAAAACGGTAACGATGGTTTATGTATTGACTATCGAAATTTAAATAAATTAATAATTAAAGAAATATTTCCTCTTCCAAATATTGAAAAACGTCTTCAGGAAGCAGCGCGTTATAAATATTTCACAATGTTGGATTTGAATAGTGGTTACTATCAAATTGAAATTGAACCAGATAGTCGTCAGTATACATCTTTTATTACTACCTACGGTTCATACGAATTTAAAATAATGTCATTTTAATTGTAGAACTCTCCAATGTATTCCAACGAGTAATGTCAAAAATTCAAGAAAATGCAACGAAAGATAACTTGATCCATTATATGGATGGCATACTTATCTGCAGAAAAACCCACGAAGAAATGTTCCGAAAACTTACAAGAGTTTTACAAGTTCTAAAAGAAGCTAATTTCATTGGACATCAAATACCACCGAATGGATTAACTCTAGACCAAGCGAACACGAACGCAATACAAAATTATGAACGACCAACGAATGTTACAGAAGTTAGAAGATTCCTATGGTTGAGTGGATTTTTTCGAAAATTCATTCCAGGTTACCCAATAATATTTGAACATATTCGAAAACTATTACGTAATTCTTTAAGATCAAAGTTCACTTTCTTGCAAGTTGTTTATCGACAAATAGCAATATAAAGAACATTTACTTATAATCATTTATTTTGAGTTTTCGCAGATTTATGATCAAAGTTCACTTTCTTGCAAGTTGTTTATCGACAAATAAAAACATAAATAACATTTATTCGGAGCTCTCAGAACAACGGCGAGCCAGGCGTTAGAGGCTATTCTGCACTTACTGCCTATAGACATATTCTGTAAGCAACAGGCGGCGAAATCGGCACTTAGACTGAGAGAATCTTCACTACTGCAAACGTGCAACAGAGGACATTCTAGTATACTCGGCAAGTTCCAATTTCTAACAAATAGGACGGATTTTGGCAATCCCATTGAAATGAATCTAAAATCTGAACTACATAAAGGGTGATTTTTTAAGAGCTTGATAACTTTTTAAAAAAAAAAAACGCATAAAATTTGCAAAATCTCATCGGTTCTTTATTTGAAACGTTAGATTGGTTCATGACATTTACTTTTTGAAGATAATTTCATTTAAATGTTGACCGAGGCTGCGTCTTAGGTGGTCCATTCGGAAAGTCCAATTTTGGGCAACTTTTTCGAGCATTTCGGCCGGAATAGCCCGAATTTCTTCGGAAATGTTGTCTTCCAAAGCTGGAATAGTTGCTGGCTTATTTCTGTAGACTTTAGACTTGACGTAGCCCCACAAAAAATAGTCTAAAGGCGTTAAATCGCATGATCTTGGTGGCCAACTTACGGGTCCATTTCTTGAGATGAATTGTTCTCCGAAGTTTTCCCTCAAAATGGCCATAGAATCGCGAGCTGTGTGGCATGT
Source organism: Zeugodacus tau (assembly GCA_031772095.1). Classification (NCBI taxonomy): domain Eukaryota; kingdom Metazoa; phylum Arthropoda; class Insecta; order Diptera; family Tephritidae; genus Zeugodacus; species Zeugodacus tau. The sequence continues at coordinate 4,704 of JAMOBL010000039.1, forward strand.
AGCGCCATCTTGTTGAAACCACATGTCAACCAAGTTCAGTTCTTCCATTTTTGGCAACAAAAAGTTTGTTAGCATCGAACGATAGCGATCGCCATTCACCGTAACGTTGCGTCCAACAGCATCTTTGAAAAAATACGGTCCAATGATTCCACCAGCGTACAAACCACACCAAACAGTGCATTTTTCGGGATGCATGGGCAGTTCTTGAACGGCTTCTGGTTGCTCTTCACCCCAAATGCGGCAATTTTGCTTATTTACGTAGCCATTCAACCAGAAATGAGCCTCATCGCTGAACAAAATTTGTCGATAAAAAATTTTCGAACCGAACACTGATTTTGGTAATAAAATTCAATGATTTGCAAGCGTTGCTCGTTAGTAAGTCTATTCATGATGAAATGTCAAAGCATACTGAGCATCTTTTTCTTTGACACCATGTCTGAAATCCCACGTGATCTGTCAAATACTAATGCATGAAAATCCTAACCTCAAAAAAATCACCCGTTATATCATTCCCCTCTAGAGAGGGATATGGGAAAAGTAGACAAAAATTCAGCGATAAGTATCTATACGGACGGGTCAAAACTAGACAAACGAGTTGGAGGTGGGGTATTCTCGGGAAAACTAGATACCAGAATCGCCTTCCGGCTACCGGATCATTGCAGTGTATTCCAAGCAGAAATCACCGCAATTAAAGAAAGCCTTCTGGTTCTGTCAAAAAGAGTATTAGCGGCCAGACAGATACGTGCGTATTCTCGGATAGTCAAGCGGCTCATCATTAAATTCTCATAGAATATCTTCTAAGATAGTGATAGAATGCTTGGATTTATTACTGACAATGACGTCATATTTCACGATACACCTACAATGGGTCGGAGGATGGAGTCATATGTAGAAGTTCACGTAAGTGAGAAAAGTTTCTGATTGTCATTCACTTGGGAGTGGCCAGGAACGATTCTTTTACATGTGGCTCAAGCAGCTCACGACTTCCGGTCTTAGACCAAGTATCCTCTGGGTAGCCAACAGACATCCGTTTGGAGGCGAGCTAAAGTGAGAAGGCGAAACCCGCCTATGCGGTTGTGCGTAGGGCCTGGGACCCACCACATAAAAACACCCCCCAATGAAAAGAACAAAACAGCCTCGGCTGAGAGACCCCAATTTTGATGTCGACCACTGCAAACGTTTAAAGGGCTACGATTTAAGGGCATGCACCTGGAATGTCCGGACCCTTAATTGGGAAGGTGCCTCTGCCCAGCTGGTTGATGTCCTCGTAAGAGTAAAGGCTGACATCACCGCAATCCAAGAAATGCGATGGACGGGACAAGGACGGAAGAAGGTGGGTCCTTGTGACATCTACTACAGCGGCCATATAAAGGAGCGCAAATTCGGTGTGGGATTCGTGGTGGGAGAGAGACTCCGTCGTCGAGTCCTGGCATTCACTCCGGTGGATGAACGTCTAGCCACAATCCGCATCAAAGCGAGGTTCTTCAACATATCGCTGATTTGCGCCCACGCCCCGACGGAAGAGAAGGACGAAGTGATCAGAGATATCTTCTATGAGCGCCTAGAACGTACCTATGAGCGCTGCCCCCGCCACGATGTAAAAATCGTGCTTGGCGATTTCAACGCTAGGGTGGGTAAAGAAGGTGTCTTTGGCACAACAGTCGGAAAATTCAGCCTCCATGACGAAACATCACCAAACGGTCTGAGGCTGATCGACTTCGCCGGGGCCCGAAATATGGTCGTCTGTAGTACTAGATTCCAGCATAAGAAAATCCATCAAGCTACTTGGCTGTCCCCGGATCGAATCACTCGCAACCAGATCGATCATGTTGTGATAGATGGACGACATGTCTCCAGTGTTACTGATGTGCGTACGCTTCGTGGTCCCAACATCGACTCGGACCACTATCTTGTAGCAGCTAAGATACGCACTCGCCTCTGTGTAGAAAAGCGCACACGTCAACAAACACAAGGAAGGTTCGACATCGAGAAGCTGCAATCACAACCGACAGCCGAACGATTTTCTACTCGACTTGCACTCCTGCTCTCTGAGAGCACTCATCAGCATCTCGGTATAAGGGAGCTGTGGGACGGCATATCAAACTCCTTACGTACAGCTGCAACCGAAACCATTGGATTTCGGAAAAGCCAAAAAAACAGCTGGTATGACGAGGATTGTCGTCTCGCAGTGGAGAGAAAACAGACTGCCTACCTCGCAATGTTGCGATCGACCGCAACACGAGCGGGATGGGAAAGATACCGAGAGCTGAAGAGGGAAGCGAGACGCATTTGCAGTCAAAAAAAGAAAGAGGCCGAAATGCGTGAGTATGAAAAGCTTGACAAGCTGGCCGACAGGGGTAATGCTCGAAAATTTTACGAAAAGGTCCGGCGACTAACTGAAGGTTTCAAGACCAGAGCACACTCCTGTAGGACCCCCAGAGGTGATCTAGTTATTGATGACCAGAGTATACTGAGTTTGTGGAGGGAACACTTCTCCAGCCTGCTGAATGGCAGTGAAAGTACAACACCAGGAGATGGCGAACCCGATTCCCCAATCGACGACGATGGAGCAGATGTTCCATTGCCCGACCGTGAAGAAATTAGAATAGCAATTACCCGCTTGAAGAACAATAAGGCGGCGGGTGCCGATGGATTACCGGCCGAGCTATTCAAATACGGCGGCGAAGAGCTGATAAGGTGCTTGCATCAGCTTCTTTGCAGAATATGGTCGGAAGAAAGCATGCCTGACGATTGGAATCTCAGTGTACTTTGCCCAATACACAAAAAGGGAGACCCCACAATTTGCGCCAATTACCGTGGGATAAGCCTCCTCAACATCGCGTATAAGGTTCTGTCGAGCGTATTGTGTGAAAGACTAAAGCCCACCGTCAACAAACTGATTGGACCTTATCAGTGTGGCTTTAGACCTGGAAAATCAACAACAGACCAGATATTCACCATGCGCCAAATTTTGGAGAAGACCCGTGAAAGTAGGATCGACACACACCATCTCTTTGTCGACTTTAAAGCTGCTTTCGACAGCACGAAAATGAGCTGCCTTTATGCCGCGATGTCTGAATTTGGTATCCCCGCAAAACTAATACGGCTGTGTAAGCTGACGTTGAGCAACACCAAAAGCTCCGTCAGGATCGGGAAGGACCTCTCCGAGCCGTTCGATACCAGACGAGGTTTCAGACAAGGTGACTCACTCTCGTGTGATTTCTTTAACCTGATGCTGGAGAAAATAATACGAGCTGCAGAGCTAAATCGAGAAGGTACAATCTTTTATAAGAGTGTACAGCTACTGGCGTACGCCGATGATATCGATATCATTGGAAACAACACCCGCGCCGTTAGTTCTGCTTTTTCCAGACTGGATAAGGAAGCGAAGCGTATGGGTCTGGTGGTGAACGAGGACAAGACGAAATATCTCCTGTCGTCAAACAAACAGTCAGCGCATTCGCGTCTTGGCTCCCACGTCACTGTTGACAGTCATAACTTTGAAGTTGTAGATAATTTCGTCTACCTGGGAACCAGCATTAACAGCAATAACAATGCTAGCCTGGAAATCCAATGCAGAATCACTCTTGCCAACAGGTGCTACTATGGACTAAGTAGGCAATTGAAAAGTAAAGTCCTCTCTCGACGAACAAAAACCAAACTCTACAAGTCTCTCATCATTCCCGTCCTACTTTACGGTGCAGAAGCGTGGACGATGTCAACATCCGATGAGACGGCACTAGGAGTTTTCGAGAGAAAGGTTTTGCGGAAGATTTATGGTCCCTTAAGAATTGCCAACGGCGAATACCGCAGACGATGGAACGATGAGCTGTATGTGTTATTCGACGACATAGACATAGTCCAGCGAATAAAAAAACAGCGGCTACGCTGGCTAGGTCATGTTGTTCGAATGGACGAAAGTGCCCCAGCTCTGAAAGTTTTCGATGCAGTACCCGCTGGTGGAAGCCGAGGAAGAGGGAGACCTCCACTCGGATGAAAGGACCAGGTGGAGAGGGACCTGGCTTCGCTTGGAATAACCAATTGGCGCCAAACTGCCAGAAGGAGGGATGCGTGGCGCGGTGTTTTGGATTCGGCTATAACCGCGTAAGCGGTGTCTACGTCAGTCAAGAAGAAGACCTACAATGGGTCCCAGGACATAGTGACATCCCTGGGAACTGTGTAGCAGATGAACTAGCCAGACTAGGCACCACAATGCAGTTGGAGGCCGATAAAGAGGCAATCTATATACCTCTGGCAACCTGCAAATACTTAATCGATAAACATGCAGTAGATACGGCTGAATCACAATGGAAACAATTAACGACTTGCTCCGTAAGTAGACAAACGTGGCCAGAGTGGAATAAGAGCCGTACTTGCCGCTTATTGAAATTTAAGAGGAATGAAACAAGAACCCTTGTAGGGGTGCTAACGGGACACTGTCTGATTGGGAGACACGCCAGCAGACTAGGCCTACCTTTCAATGATTACTGCAGGAGCTGCCAAGAAGAAGAAGAAGAAGAAACGATTACACACCTTCTCTGTGAATGCAAGGCTCTGTACAGAAAAAGAATCGCAACTATTGAACGCGGTTTTCTCGAGGATGCAGGCGAAGTAGCTAATGTCAAACTGGGTGAACTTTTTCACTTCATTAGGACCACATGGTGGTTTAATGATGACTCGATAGTGTGAGCGATCTCAGTCCCAGTGGTATCACAATGGGCCTCCCAAAGGCCTAGGTGCGCCGTTTGGCAGCCACTCTACCTAACCTAACCTAACCTAACATTTATTCATAATCATTTATTTTGTATTTTTATCAGATTTAAGATCAAAGTTCACTTTCTTGCAAGTTGTTTATCGACAAATAAAAACATAAATAACATTTATTCATAATCATTTATTTTGTATTTTATCAGATTTAAGATCAAAGTTCACTTTCTTGCAAGTTGTTTATCAAGAAATAGAAACATAAAGAACATTTACTCATAATCATTTATTTTGTATTTTTATCAGATTTAAGATGATAGTTCACTTTCTTGCAAGTTGTTTATCAACAAATAGAAACATAAAGAATATTTATTCATAATCATTTATTTTGAGTTTTCTCAAATTTATGATCAATGTTCACTTTCTTGCAAGTTGTTTATCGACAAATAGAAACATAAATAACATTTATTCATAATCATTTATTTTGTATTTTTATCAGATTTAAGATCAAAGTTCACTTTCTTGTAAGCTGTTTATCGAGAAATAGAAACATAAAGAACATTTATTCATAATCATTTATTTTGTATTTTTATCAGATTTAAGATCAAAGTTCACTTTCTTGCAAGTTGTTTATCGACAAATAGAAACATAAAGAACATTTATTCATAATCATTTATTTTGTATTTTTATCAGATTTAAGATCAAAGTTCACTTTCTTGCAAGTTGTTTATCGACAAATAGAAACATAAAGAATATTTATTCATAATCATTTATTTTGAGTATTCTCAAATTTATGATCATAGTTCACTTTCTTGCAAGTTGTTTATCGACAAATAAAAACATAAAGAATATTTATTCATAATCATTTATTTTGTATTTTTATCAGATTTAAGATCAAAGTTCACTTTCTTGCAAGTTGTTTATCGACAAATAAAAACATAAAGCATATTTATTCATAATCATTTATTTTTAATTTTATCAGATTTATGATCAAAGTTCACTTTCTTGCAAGTTGTTTAGCGACAAATAAAAACATAAAGAATATTTATTCATAATCATTGTACAAAAACCTCACCTTGATGTTCACTTTTGATTATCGAATCCCTTTTTTTAAAGGAAGAAAGAAACGCACTTGTATCGGAATAAACGTTATAAATATTTATTGAATTTAATAATGTTACACAGTAATTCACGAATTATTTATGTATTTATATTGAACAATGTTATGATAAATGTATGTATCGTTAGTAATTTTAGTTTACAAAGTGGTTGTATTAAAAATGGGTGTTAAATGTTGAAACATATAAGCGGGTGCCAAATATCGGAAAACCTGGATGCTGCGAACACGGAGGTGCGATGCGATCGACGTTATCGAAAAGAAAGGTGAAGTGCTATCCTTTCTATTCCTTTTTGTTAAAGTTTGTATGCTGTCATCGTGTTTTGATGTATGTGTGTGTGTTAACGTGTAGTGTTCTCTGGCGTGATGAGGTGGATGTAGTGTGGTGAAATGATATGAGTGTGTTTTTTCGTTTTGACTCATTTAGCCATCCCGGTCCCCCTAGGCGAATGTTTAGCCTAGAAGCCGCTGTAACTGCTGTAGCGTGGCTATGACGCTGCTGAGGCCTGTTGACCGGCGGGATTGCGGCCTAGGCTGCTGACGTCGTGCTGATGTGGCACGATGTTGCCAGTGACGGGATTCTACCGAAGGCGGTCCGCGCCGGCGGTATTCCGTCATCGGAGTTCTTTGAGAACGCCGGTGGTTACCACTGCTGCGAGGAGCCGCTTGTCGCCCAGCGTCGCGTCTGTTAGTGCGGTGCAGCAGGGTGTGATGCGACCGCACACAGATTTGGCAACGATTGTTCGATGAACACTCCTGCGTTGCGTGAGAAGTTGCCAGACAATTCAGGCAATACCCGTGTGCCTGTGCAACATGCTGGCGTTGCATCGGTGGCATGCCTTTGAATATGCCACAGTGCGATAGCCGATGCGGGCGGCGGCATAATGGGCATCGAATGCGCTGTGGTTCCGCCGGCAATATGGGTGTTGCTGGCGTGTCGTTACGCGGGGCAATTGGCGCGGCGGCGACTTTCGGTTTTCGATTATATTTACGTTTCGTTGTCTTCGGCGTTTGGCAGAAAGCATAATTTTACGGGCGGTCTGGTTAGCGTTCCGGTTTGGGTGCGGAGATCAACTACTCGAACATGACCGTCGGAGCTGTAGTGAAGCTGCTTTATGCGTCCAAGTCGCCATTCCGAAGGTGGGAGACAATCGTCTTGTATAAGGACACAATCTCCAAGCTTTGGTTCTTTTCCTTGAACTTTCCACCGGTATCTCTTGTGGAGGTCCTTTATATAGTCTTCCTTCCATCTACGGCTGAAATCATGATGGAGAATTTTAATTCGTTCCCATCTGTTTAATAAGGATAGCGACTCCACGCCTGGCTCAGGTGTGGCCAGAATGGGTGCTCCTTTGAGAAAATGCTCTGGGGTTAAGGCTGTGAAGTCGGAGGGATCTTGCGAGAGTGGTGATATAGGTCTAGAGTTTAGTACGGCTTCGATACGAGCGAGTAGTGCGGTAAACTCCTCATAATTGAACTTATGGTTACCTGCCGTTTTACCTTTGATTTCTCTCGACTGAAATAACGAGTTTGGGTATATAAGATAAGGCTGACCTTGGCATGTTGCAAGTCGGAATGAGTTAGTTGTGCGCAATGATCACATGATATTCCCTTAATTTTTTGTTTAATCCTTTGGATAAATTTATGGATGTAAGCGACTACCCTTAGTGCTCTGGGGAATGATCATCCTCTTCGGGAGGGATATGAAAATTTTCAATTTTCTGACTTTCCGGCGGAATTATATTCCGAGCAGGAGATTTTGGCCAGAATTCTTGTGATTCTGTTAGTCAAGTAGGACCGTTCCACCAGAGTGTAGTGCTGGTGAGGTGAAGTGGTTTGCAACCTCTTGTGCCGAGATCCGCTGGGTTATCTGCACTTGCAACATGTTGCCATTTTGCTGGGCCAACTAAGTCTTATATTTGAGATATGCAGTTAGAGACATATGTCTTCCAAGTATAGGGTGGTTTTTCTAACCAATCTAGAACTATTTCTGAGTCTGACCAAAGATACATTTTGTGATCGTTTAATTTGAGATGAGTTTGAACTATGGAAATTAATTTTGCTAACAGAAGAGCACCATTCAGTTCGAGCCGTGGCAGGCTTAGTGTCTTCAAAGGTGCAACTTTGACTTTGGCTACCAAAAGATGTGAAGATATATTGCTATCGTACTGAGTTCGTACGTAGACAGTTGCGCAATATGCCTTTTCAGAGGCGTCACAGAAACCCTGCAATTCTACATTAATGTCAGGGGTGAAGTTTACCCATCGAGGGATTCGAATTTCTGATATAGTGTGTAAGTTGTTAGCAAATTGAACCCATTTTGTTTAGCGTATAGGTTTTACCTGTTCATCCCATTCAGTGCCATCTTGCCACAATTCTTGAATGAGGATTTTGGCTTGAATCATTATTGGCGAAAGCTATCCTGCGGGGTCGAAAAGTTTTGCCACCGAGGAAAGTATTTGGTTATGGCGGACATTGCAGATATTGACTCAATTGTATATGAGAATTGATCTGTTATCGCATTCCATTGAATCCCTAGTGTTTTTGTTGTACTAGCTTTTTCAAATTTAAGGAAGTCTGTATCTAATAAGTCTTCCTTTTTTATATCTTTTATTATTTCGGGGTGGTTTGATGTAATTTTCTTTAGGGGAAAACCTGCTGAATTAAGTGCTTTGATCACTTGAGATAGTGATTCGCACGCTAATGGGATACTGTGGCTACCTGATAGTATGTCGTCCACGTATGTTTGTGTTTGCAACACAGAAGATGCTAGGGGAAAATTAGTTTCGCATGTTTTTGCAACTTCATGTAATGTCCTAATGGCTAAATAAGGTGCGCAATTGATGCCAAAGGTAACTGTTTTAAGTTTGTAGTCGCTAATTGGACTATTAATTGAATTGCGGAAGACTATGCGTTGGAAATCTTGGTCATCTTCATGTACTATAATTTGCTTGTACATTTTTTCAACGTCTCCGTTGAAAACGTATTTAAACATGCGCGAATTTAGTATAAGCAACATGAGGTCAGGTTGTAATGTTGGCCCTGTGTATAGTACGTCATTGAGTGATTTGCCTGAGCTCGTACATTTTGAGGCATTGAAAACCACTCGTACTTTTGTTGTGATTTTATCTGGTCTTATTACCCCATGATGTGGAGGGTAAAAAGACAAATATCTATCTTTGGAAATTTTCTCATATGGTACAGTCTCTTCCATATGATTGAGGTCAAGATATTCCTCCATCACATTATCATATGCTGATTTAAGCTCACTTTTCTTTATCAGGCTTTTTTCCATGCTTAGGAATTGCTGGACTGCTGATATTCTAGAGTGGCCAAGAGCTGTGGTTTCTGGAAAAGTGGGTTTGAATGGGAGTCGCACAACATAACGACCATGTTCGTTTCTTGTTGTTGTGGACTTGTAGTAGGCTTCGCATGCCTGGTCTTCTTCTGAAAGTTGAGTGATTTGAGGTAATTCTTCTACTTCCCAGAATTTTTTAAGTTGGTTATTTAAATATTCGTTTGTGATATTTCCCACTTGTGTTGTGAAAGAATTTATTTTTTCAGTGACTTGGCCACTTATAATCCACCCAAAGATTGTATTTTGGGCTAACAATTTATTGGAGATTTTCTCAATACCTTCAAGAATTATTTGAGGTATTAAGTCACTGCCTAATAATATGTCGATTTGGGATGGGTATGACAGTTGGGATCTGCTAACTTGAGATGTGAGCATTTTTCCCAGTGTTTTTTATTAACTTCATAGCTTGGAAGCAAATTTGTAAGTTGCGGTAGAACGATGGCTTGCGCATCTATTCTAATATCTATTCTAATATCATAATCATTTATTTTGTATTTTTATCAGATTTAACATCAAAGTTCACTTTGTTGCAAGTTGTTTATCGCCGAATAAAAACATAAAGAATAATTATTCATAATCATTTATTTTGTATTTTATCAGATTTAAGATCAAAGTTCACTTTCTTGCAAATTGTTTATCGACAAATAAAAACATAAAGAATATTTATTCATAATCATTTATTTTGTATTTTATCAGATTTATGATCAAAGTTCACTTTCTTGCAAGTTGTTGTTTATCGACGAATAAAACATAAATAACATTTATTCATAATCATTTATTTTGTATTTTACCAGATTTATGATCAAAGTTCACTTTCTTTAAAGTTGTTCATCGACAAATAAAAACATAAATAACATTTATTCATAATCATTTATTTTGTATTTTTATCAGATTTAACATCAAAGTTCACTTTGTTGCAAGTTGTTTATCGCCGAATAAAAACATAAAGAATAATTATTCATAATCATTTATTTTGTATTTTTATCAGATTTAAGATCAGAGTTCACTTTGTTGCATGTTGTTTATCGACGAATAAAACATAAATACCATTTATTCATAATCATTTATTTTGTATTTTTTATCAGATTTAAGATCAAAGTTCACTTTCTTGCAAGTTGTTTATCGACAAATAAGATGTTGTTTTATCTTACTTTTGTACTACACGAATCCAAGAAAAAACGCTTTGGGATGTTCAACTCAAAAAGATGTAGTTTATTTAAAGGTCAAAATGCAAGTGAAAGAATGTTCTGGTTTTTGGGTTTCTTACACAACTAAAAATCAGGGTTACTCAAAGATGTAAGTTGCTAAAGGGTTGCATTTCAACACGCCACCTCAACGAACATATTTGAGCATTACAAGTAAATATATTTAACATAAGTTCAACATTTTAGAAAATTTTTCATGATTGAATTCTGGCTAGGTTCTTAGTAAGTATGTCTGCAATCATATTACTAGTGCTGCAGTAATTAAGTTCGATTTTGCCACCTCGATTGATATTTCTTATAAAATGATATTTAATATCAATGTGTTTACTTCGAGCGTGGCCTTGAGTTATGATACTAAATTCATAAAACTTAAATTGTCTCCGTTCACTATCATCGCATCCAGGCATTCGAGTTCCATTTCAGTTAATAGCTGCTTCAAGTAAACAGCTTCTTTAACAACACATGTCTTCTTTCTTATATTTCGGCTTCTGTGCTAAAGTACTTTATCAGTGATACTTTCTTTTGCATTCATTATGAAAACACTCCTCCGGCTAACATAACTGCATACCCAGTATACGATTTCCAGAATCACCTGTGTCACCACCCTTTAGTCAGAATCCTAGTACTCAATTGAGTTTACCGTTTTTGTTATACCTCAGTTACTGTATCTGTGTGTAGTGCATGAAAACCTTAATATGCGCTTCTTTGCTGATAAATGTTCTGTGTGGATCATTGTTACGCTGTGCTAGCTTTAAACCGAGTGCTAAGATAATCAGGTCGCGTTACACAGCTTCGTCCATAAGTGAGCCCAATGAGTGATTGATGCTGCACCTGATCTGCTTTTTTACCGTTCTGCTCATTGCACACAACTTGGTGTCCTGGATCTAAAGGGATGGCGATCGATTGGCAATTTACCATTTTCATGCTCTTTTAATAGCCTTTAATAATATGTCCCTTCTGTTCGTAGCAATAAACAATTTCACCATATATATCAACCTCCATGCTTAAAAAGTGCTGGACTTGACCCTTGTCCACAACTTCAACTTTATTTGATATCATAGCCTTTATAAGTTTTAAGTGACTGTAATCCGAGCCTGGCAATCAGTAAAATGAAGTGTCGCCTGTATTATATCTTCTTCTTGCCCTTGTGCCTTAACATATACACCCAAGTTCACACTCACACCCAATTTGAATATATCTGCTAACAATATGAAGAATCTAATTTCATATTCCATTGGCAAACCGGATTGCTTGGGCCATATAAAGCTTTCTTTAACTTTAAACGTAGTCAGGATAACGCTTATCCACAAACATTTCGGGTTGATTCATATAAATATCTTCCAGACAAATCTTGCTATTCAAATAAGCGGTGGATACATCAATTTAATTGTAAGTACAGAAGCAGTAATTCACTTCGCTATCACAGAAATGTTCGAATGGTATTGTAACGTGTCTGACAGGTGAAAAAGTCTCAGTATAAGTTACGCAATGAATTTGCGAACACCCTTTTCATAGCAACATAACTTCAAACCAGTTCCCATTTCCATCCATATTTCTTTTGTTATGAACTACCCATTTATTTACGCGCTGGTTTTTGATCTCTTGGTAGGCCTTCTACTGGTTCTGATGTCTTACATTCTTCAACAACGATTCGTATTCAGCTTTAATTGCAATTACATGCCAATCGCCAGAAGGTTCGCCGATAACGCCTCACACCTGCACTGTATCAGGTACTTTAATATTATGCCATAATCAACAAACAAAGTAATTATACTGTTTTTTGGTCTACCGCATACACCAGTACAGGGTCAATTTCAGGTCTGCCTGGCCCACATTCCTGGCGAGATTGGTTCATCTTCAGGAGACTCGAAATCGTCATCACTTTTATATACCGTACGTACCACCGTCATCTCTAACTTCAATGTTAGTTCAGTCATATCGTTTGCCTCATCCACTTGAATGACGAGGTACCTGAGCCATCTGCTCATTATCGGACACGTGAACATTTGTCGGATTCAATACGTCTAAGAGTACCTCATGCTGTTGCTTGTGTTGCGTTTGCTCGATGAAGTATACATCCCTACCCCAACAATTAAACGCTTTGCTTCTTTATCTATTTACAATCTATACGCCTTTGAAGTGTCAGAATATCCTACCATAACATCATTCTTCTGCTGACCTTCGGCTTGAATTTGTCTCGCTGCCGTTTTATCAAGTGCCACTATAAAATGGAGTCAACCTTTCTTAAATGCCGCCACCGTTGGCTTATGCCCATGCTGTGCTTCATACGGCATTACACTATCTAACGCTTTGGTTGGAGAACGATTCCGCAAATACGCGGACCCATCGATACCACTTCACCCCATAACGACTGTTCGAGACCTGCACCCAACAACATACACCTTGCCATTTCGGTAGAGTGCGGTTAGCCCTCTCTCAACGGCACCATTTTGCTCGCGTAAGCGTATACGGGATGTAGTTTGCCCGTAAAATGTAATTCGCTTTTAAATATTCTCATCAAAAATATTGTTGACAAACTCTGTCCGATAATCGCTTCTTAATATCTTTAATTTCTCCCCAGTTTGACGCTCTGCCGACTGCTTTAGAATTCCTTGAACTTTTCCGAACACCTCGCTTTTGTGCCGTAATGCATCCACGAATATACAGCGCGTTTTATCATCCATGAAGGTTAAGAAGTATCCCGGGCTCCACCGATCGATACAACATTTACCGGACCGCAAACATCGGTATACTGCACCATCCCAACCATCGGCTGCATAATTCGGTGGAGTTACTATATGGCCGCTGAGTGCATTTACTCGACATGCACAAAGCGCTGATTGACATCAGTCGGTATGTAATCGGAATTCCAAACTGCCATCTGCTTCATTACTAAGCTGCCGTAAACTGCCGAAATTCAGGTAATGGCCAAATCTATTATGCCACTTCATCACGTCAATTAATTTTCTTCGCAAAGAACAAGTTATTTTTATTTATTTCAAGTAAATATAAATCTCTGACCTTTATTGCGCATAATATTATTCATCCGTGTTTGTCAAAGAAACTTTATGTGTTTCCCTTGAATTCGAACATATAGCCACTATTCGCTGCTCTGGCGTGACTGGTGCACTGTAAACCCAGCACGTTGAAAACATCTACGAGAGTCACATCAAACTCGTTTGATTCGCAATCGAACAACACCTTTGCCTTCTGCCACGCACACTAATATTTTTGTGTTCCACCTTCACCATAGTGGATTCTTCACACATCGAACTCATCAAACATGTTGCGGTTACAACATAAGTGCTGAAGAAGCTATGCTGTCAACGCATATTGTCATTGTACGTAAAATTCTGCTACTAACAGCACCAAACAGTCCATTTCTGCATTTACATTTTGATGCGAAGATTTTTCTCGATCTTTTCCTTTACAATTGTGACAGTAATGACCTTTTTTGCCACAACTGTATTTATTTAATTAATTTGATTTATGCTATTGTCTGTTTGCGTGTAATAGCATTACTTGCACTGTCGTTCGAATTTGTATGTTTCAAAATATTTTTTTGCGTTTGTGTTTGCATGTGCTACGAAAGCTTGCCCTTTACCCTCAATCATGCTCAGAATTGCATGTTTTACGTCGCTCGCCTTTATATATTAATTTAATTTTAACAACCAAGGTACGAGAGTTGGTAGCTCATCGCAAGACTTCAAAGCAACCACCAAACTCTCAAAATGATTTCGGCAGACTTACCGGAAGCATAATATGAAGAACAAATCATCCTGGAGATACACTCCAATTTCAGTAAACCTCTCTGAGACTGCCGTAGAGATTTACAAACATATTGCCTGGACACACTCTGCATCTATTCATTTCAATTCCAAGTAACCTGCTTGAACAAAGTTACCTTTCTCACGAGGCCCTTTTGGTCTATGCACTTCTTGTAGACATTTTCACGCCTGTTATTCGCCGATTTGCAGTTTTGTCTGGCTTATCTGCAAAGGCGTAAAGTCTGAGGATTATTGTTGCTTTTAACATATCATCCTTTTGCCTTGCAGCAGCAGCTTTTTCATCAGCACCTTCTTTTGGAGCGAACCATTCCTCCGCACGTAACAGGTATGTATTGATGACCATGCACGCTTTGTAACTGCAAGTTCCATGTAGTCATAATTGGACTCATTAATTTTTCTATGTTAAAAAGCGACGAACACATATTTTTTATTAATTGCTTAACATGATTTTCTAGGTTCCCAGGAATTTGCACCTGGACCCATAACCTTATTCATTTATCTGCTTTTTTGTACCACACGAATCCAAGAAAAAACGCTTTGGGAATATTCAACTCAAAAAGTCTGTATTTTATTTAAAGGTCAAAATGCAAGTGAAAGAATGTTCTGGTTTTTGAGTTTCTTACTAAACTAAAAATCAGGGTTATCTCAGAGATCTTAGTTATACAAGAGTTTGCATTTCAACATAGGAACATAAAGAATATTTATTCATAATCATTTATTTTGTATGTTCATTAGATTTGTGATCAAAGTTCACTTTCTTTAGGGTTATTTAGTCAAACCAGTAAAACATAAGCAACATATATTATATAATCATTTATTTTGTATTTTTATCAGATTTAAGATCAAAGTTCACTTTCTTGCAAGTTGTATATCGACAAATAAAAACATATAGAATATTTATTCATAATCATTTATTTTGTATTTTATCAGATTTATAATCAAAGTTCACTTTCTTGCAAGTTGTTCATCGACAAATAAAAACTATAAGAATCATATAAATTCATAATAATTTATTTTTATATTTTATCTGAGTTGTAGTCAAAGATTCACTTTCTTTGGTGTTTAATATTAAATAAGAGTATAAAGAATATTTATTCATAATCATTTATTTTGTATGTTTATTAAAGTTATGATCAAAGTTTTACTTTCTTTAGAATTGTTTCAATCAATAGTAAACCATAAATAACATGTACAATTCATAATCATTTCTTTGTATTTTTATCAGAGTTAACATCCAAAATTCACTTTCTTGCAAGTTGAATATAAACAAAGAAAACAACAATAATATTTATTCCATACTCATTTATTTTATATTTTATCAGATTTATGATCAAAGTTCACTTTCTTTGCAAGTTGTTGTTTATCGACAATAAAACCTCACACCATCTCTTTATTTTATTCACAATCATTTATTTTGTGTTTCTGCAAATTTATAGTCAAAGTTCACTTTCTTTAAAGTTGTTCATCAATAAATAAAAACATAAATAACATTTATTCATAATCATTTATTTTGTATTTATATCAGATTTGAGATCAAAGTTCACTTTTATTTACCGTTGTTTATCGACAAATAAAAACATAAAGGATATTTATTCATAATAATTTATTTTGTATTTTTATCAGATTTAAGATCAGAGTTCACTTTGTTGCATGTTGTTTATCGACGAATAAAACATAAATACCATTTATTCATAATCATTTATTTTGTATTTTTTATCAGATTTAAGATCAAAGTTCACTTTCTTGCAAGTTCTTTATCGACAAATAAAAACATAAAATAAATACTATTCATAATCATGTATGTTGTATTCTCTTATCAGATTTATAGTCAGAGTTCACTTTCTTTTAGATTTGTTTATTAAACAATAAAAACATAAAGAATATTTATTCTCCTTAGTTTATTTTGTATTTTATGAGATTTAAGATCAAAGTTCACTTTGTTGCAAGTTGTTTATCGACAAATAAAAACATAAATAACATTTATTCATAATCGTTTATTTCATGTTTTTAATAAAATTTAAGATCAAAGGTCACTACATTGCAAGTTATTTATCTGACAAATAAAAACATAAGCAACATTTATTCCATAATGTTTATTTTGTATTTTATAGATTTATGATCCAAAGTTCACTTTCTTTCAAGTTGTTCTGTCAAACAAATATAAGAACATAAAGAATATTTATTGTAATCATTTATTTTGTATTTTATAACAAATTATGATCAAAGTTCACTTTCTTGCAAGTTAATTTCGTCGACAAATAAAACATAAATAGCATGTATATTCATAATCATATATTATTTATATTTTATCAGATTTAAGATCAAAGTTCACTTTCCTTTTGCAAGTTGTATATCGACCAATAAAAACATATAGAATACTGTTCATAATCCATTTATTTTTGCTAATTTAAAATATGGACTTGTATGATCAAAGTTCACTTTCTTGCAAGTTGTTCATCGACAAATAAAAACAATTTCTTGCTAGTTGAATATCGACAAATAAAAACATTAAGAATATATATTCATAATAATTTATTTTGTATTTTTATCAGATTTAAGAT
>JAMOBL010000040.1:0-66814 GCA_031772095.1 Zeugodacus tau
GACCCTAAACTCCTGGTATGGTACTCATATGATTGTCACGCTCCTGGTGAAGCTAGGTTCGCCACAAATGGCTCTAATGGTAGCCAATGGAACCTACTAGGTGACCCAAAGCGTTTGAGCCACCACCTGACGCACCTGCTCCTCAGGAGCGTGTCCATGCGTGTCAAAGTGAAAAATCGGTTTTTATGGTACTCATATGATTGTCACGCTCCTGGTGAAGCTAGGTTCGCCACAAATGGCTCTAATGGTAGCCAATGGAACCTACCAGGTGGCCCAAAGCGTTTGAGCCACCACCTGACGCACCCGCTCCTCACGAGCGTGTCCAAGCGTGTCAAAGTGAAAAATCGGTTTTTATGGTACTCATATGATTGTCACGCTCCTGGTGAAGCTAGGTTCGCCACAAATGGCTCTAATGGTAGCCAATGGAACCTACTAGGTGGCCCAAAGCGTTTGAGCCACCACCCGGACGCACCCGCTCCTCAGAGCGTGTCCATGCGTGTCAAAGTGAAAAATCGGTTTTTATGGTACTCATATGATTGTCACGCTCCTGGTGAAGCTAGGTTCGCCACAAATGGCTCTAATGGTAGCCAATGGAACCTACTAGGTGGCCCAAAGCGTTTGAGCCACCACCTGGACGCACCCGCTCCTCAGGAGCGTGTCCATGCGTGTCAAAGTGAAAAATCGGTTTTTATGGTACTCATATGATTGTCACGCTCCTGGTGAAGCTAGGTTCGCCACAAATGGCTCTAATGGTAGCCAATGGAACCTACGAGGTGGCCCAAAGCGTTTGAGCCACCACCTGCACGCACCCGCTCCTCAGGAGCGTGTCCATGCGTGTCAAAGTGAAAAATCGGTTTTTATGGTACTCATATGATTGTCACGCTCCTGGTGAAGCTAGGTTCGCCACAAATGGCTCTAATGGTAGCCAATGGAACCTACTAGGTGGCCCAAAGCGTTTGAGCCACCACCCGGACGCACCCGCTCCTCACGAGCGTGTCCAAGCGTGTCAAAGTGAAAAATAGGTTTTTATGGTACTCATATGATTGTCACGCTCCTGGTGAAGCTAGGTTCGCCACAAATGGCTCTAATGGTAGCCAATGGAACCTACTAGGTGGCCCAAAGCGTTTGAGCCACCACCCGGACGCACCCGCTCCTCAGGAGCGTGTCCATGCGTGTCAAAGTGAAAAATCGGTTTTTATGGTACTCATATGATTGTCACGCTCCTGGTGAAGCTAGGTTCGCCACAAATGGCTCTAATGGTAGCCAATGGAACCTACAAGGAGGACCAAAGCGTTTGAGCCACCACCCTGACGCACCCGCTCCTCACGAGCGTGTCCATGCGTGTCAAAGTGAAAAATTGGTCTTTATGGTACTCATATGATTGCCACGCTCCTGGTGAAGCTAGGTTCGCCACAAATGGCTCTAATGGTAGCCAATGGAACCTACTAGGTGACCCAAAGCGTTTGAGCCACCACCTGGACGCACCCGCTCCTCAGGAGCGTGTCCATGCGTGTCAAAGTGAAAAATCGGTTTTTATGGTACTCATATGATTGTCACGCTCCTGGTGAAGCTAGGTTCGCCACAAATGGCTCTAATGGTAGCCAATGGAACCTACTAGGTGGCCCAAAGCGTTTGAGCCACCCCCGGACGCACCCGCTCCTCAGGAGCGTGTCAAAGTGAAAAATTTGGTCTTTATGGTACTCATATGATTGCCACGCTCCTGGTGAAGCTAGGTTCGCCACAAATGGCTCTAATGGTAGCCAATGGAACCTACTAGGTGACCCAAAGCGTTTGAGCCACCACCTGACGCACCCTGCTCCTCAGGAGCGTGTCCATGCGTGTCAAAGTGAAAAATCGGTTTTTATGGTACTCATATGATTGTCACGCTCCTGGTGAAGCTAGGTTCGCCACAAATGGCTCTAATGGTAGCCAATGGAACCTACTAGGTGGCCCAAAGCGTTTGAGCCACCACCTGACGCACCTGCTCCTCACGAGCGTGTCCTAGCGTGTCAAAGTGAAAAATTTGGTCTTTATGGTACTCATATGATTGCCACGCTCCTGGTGAAGCTAGGTTCGCCACAAATGGCTCTAATGGTAGCCAATGGAACCTACTAGGTGACCCAAAGCGTTTGAGCCACCACCTGACGCACCCGCTCCTCAGAGCGTGTCCATGCGTGTCAAAGTGAAAAATCGGTTTTTATGGTACTCATATGATTGTCACGCTCCTGGTGAAGCTAGGTTCGCCACAAATGGCTCTAATGGTAGCCAATGGAACCTACTAGGTGGCCCAAAGCGTTTGAGCCACCACCTGACGCACCCGCTCCTCAGGAGCGTGTCCATGCGTGTCAAAGTGAAAAATTTGGTCTTTATGGTACTCATATGATTGCCACGCTCCTGGTGAAGCTAGGTTCGCCACAAATGGCTCTAATGGTAGCCAATGGAACCTACCAGGTGACCCAAAGCGTTTGAGCCACCACCTGACGCACCTGCTCCTCAGGAGCGTGTCCATGCGTGTCAAAGTGAAAAATCGGTTTTTATGGTACTCATATGATTGTCACGCTCCTGGTGAAGCTAGGTTCGCCACAAATGGCTCTAATGGTAGCCAATGGAACCTACTAGGTGGCCCAAAGCGTTTGAGCCACCACCTGACGCACCCGCTCCTCACGAGCGTGTCCAAGCGTGTCAAAGTGAAAAATTTGGTCTTTATGGTACTCATATGATTGCCACGCTCCTGGTGAAGCTAGGTTCGCCACAAATGGCTCTAATGGTAGCCAATGGAACCTACTAGGTGACCCAAAGCGTTTGAGCCACCACCTGACGCACCCGCTCCTCAGAGCGTGTCCATGCGTGTCAAAGTGAAAAATCGGTTTTTATGGTACTCATATGATTGTCACGCTCCTGGTGAAGCTAGGTTCGCCACAAATGGCTCTAATGGTAGCCAATGGAACCTACTAGGTGGCCCAAAGCGTTTGAGCAACGACCCGGACGCAGCCGCTCCTCACGAGCTTGTCCTAGCGTGTCAAAGTGAAAAATTTGGTCTTTATGGTACTCATATGATTGCCACGCTCCTGGTGAAGCTAGGTTCGCCACAAATGGCTCTAATGGTAGCCAATGGAACCTACCAGGTGACCCAAAGCGTTTGAGCCACCACCTGACGCACCCGCTCCTCAGAGCGTGTCCATGCGTGTCAAAGTGAAAAATCGGTTTTTATGGTACTCATATGATTGTCACGCTCCTGGTGAAGCTAGGTTCGCCACAAATGGCTCTAATGGTAGCCAATGGAACCTACTAGGTGGCCCAAAGCGTTTGAGCCACCACCTGACGCACCTGCTCCTCAGGAGCGTGTCAAAGTGAAAAATTTGGTCTTTATGGTACTCATATGATTGCCACGCTCCTGGTGAAGCTAGGTTCGCCACAAATGGCTCTAATGGTAGCCAATGGAACCTACTAGGTGACCCAAAGCGTTTGAGCCACCACCTGACGCACCTGCTCCTCAGGAGCGTGTCCATGCGTGTCAAAGTGAAAAATCGGTTTTTATGGTACTCATATGATTGTCACGCTCCTGGTGAAGCTAGGTTCGCCACAAATGGCTCTAATGGTAGCCAATGGAACCTACTAGGTGGCCCAAAGCGTTTGAGCCACCACCTGACGCACCTGCTCCTCAGGAGCGTGTCAAAGTGAAAAATTTGGTCTTTATGGTACTCATATGATTGCCACGCTCCTGGTGAAGCTAGGTTCGCCACAAATGGCTCTAATGGTAGCCAATGGAACCTACTAGGTGACCCAAAGCGTTTGAGCCACCACCTGACGCACCCGCTCCTCAGGAGCGTGTCCATGCGTGTCAAAGTGAAAAATCGGTTTTTATGGTACTCATATGATTGTCACGCTCCTGGTGAAGCTAGGTTCGCCACAAATGGCTCTAATGGTAGCCAATGGAACCTACTAGGTGGCCCAAAGCGTTTGAGCCACCACCTGACGCACCCGCTCCTCAGGAGCGTGTCAAAGTGAAAAATTTGGTCTTTATGGTACTCATATGATTGCCACGCTCCTGGTGAAGCTAGGTTCGCCACAAATGGCTCTAATGGTAGCCAATGGAACCTACTAGGTGACCCAAAGCGTTTGAGCCACCACCTGACGCACCGGCGCCTCAGGAGCGTGTCCATGCGTGTCAAAGTGAAAAATCGGTTTTTATGGTACTCATATGATTGTCACGCTCCTGGTGAAGCTAGGTTCGCCACAAATGGCTCTAATGGTAGCCAATGGAACCTACTAGGTGGCCCAAAGCGTTTGAGCCACCACCTGACGCACCTGCTCCTCAGGAGCGTGTCAAAGTGAAAAATTTGGTCTTTATGGTACTCATATGATTGCCACGCTCCTGGTGAAGCTAGGTTCGCCACAAATGGCTCTAATGGTAGCCAATGGAACCTACTAGGTGACCCAAAGCGTTTGAGCCACCACCTGACGCACCTGCTCCTCAGGAGCGTGTCCATGCGTGTCAAAGTGAAAAATCGGTTTTTATGGTACTCATATGATTGTCACGCTCCTGGTGAAGCTAGGTTCGCCACAAATGGCTCTAATGGTAGCCAATGGAACCTACTAGGTGGCCCAAAGCGTTTGAGCCACCACCTGACGCACCTGCTCCTCAGGAGCGTGTCAAAGTGAAAAATTTGGTCTTTATGGTACTCATATGATTGCCACGCTCCTGGTGAAGCTAGGTTCGCCACAAATGGCTCTAATGGTAGCCAATGGAACCTACTAGGTGACCCAAAGCGTTTGAGCCACCACCTGACGCACCCGCTCCTCAGGAGCGTGTCCATGCGTGTCAAAGTGAAAAATCGGTTTTTATGGTACTCATATGATTGTCACGCTCCTGGTGAAGCTAGGTTCGCCACAAATGGCTCTAATGGTAGCCAATGGAACCTACCAGGTGGCCCAAAGCGTTTGAGCCACCACCTGACGCACCTGCTCCTCAGGAGCGTGTCAAAGTGAAAAATTTGGTCTTTATGGTACTCATATGATTGCCACGCTCCTGGTGAAGCTAGGTTCGCCACAAATGGCTCTAATGGTAGCCAATGGAACCTACTAGGTGACCCAAAGCGTTTGAGCCACCACCTGACGCACCTGCTCCTCAGGAGCGTGTCCATGCGTGTCAAAGTGAAAAATCGGTTTTTATGGTACTCATATGATTGTCACGCTCCTGGTGAAGCTAGGTTCGCCACAAATGGCTCTAATGGTAGCCAATGGAACCTACTAGGTGGCCCAAAGCGTTTGAGCCACCACGCGGACGCACCCTCTACTCTGCATCGTGTCAAAGTGAAAAATTTGGTCTTTATGGTACTCATATGATTGCCACGCTCCTGGTGAAGCTAGGTTCGCCACAAATGGCTCTAATGGTAGCCAATGGAACCTACTAGGTGACCCAAAGCGTTTGAGCCACCACCTGACGCACCCGCTCCTCAGGAGCGTGTCCATGCGTGTCAAAGTGAAAAATCGGTTTTTATGGTACTCATATGATTGTCACGCTCCTGGTGAAGCTAGGTTCGCCACAAATGGCTCTAATGGTAGCCAATGGAACCTACTAGGTGGCCCAAAGCGTTTGAGCCACCACCTGACGCACCTGCTCCTCACGAGCGTGTCCAAGCGTGTCAAAGTGAAAAATTTGGTCTTTATGGTACTCATATGATTGCCACGCTCCTGGTGAAGCTAGGTTCGCCACAAATGGCTCTAATGGTAGCCAATGGAACCTACTAGGTGACCCAAAGCGTTTGAGCCACCACCTGACGCACCTGCTCCTCAGGAGCGTGTCCATGCGTGTCAAAGTGAAAAATCGGTTTTTATGGTACTCATATGATTGTCACGCTCCTGGTGAAGCTAGGTTCGCCACAAATGGCTCTAATGGTAGCCAATGGAACCTACTAGGTGGCCCAAAGCGTTTGAGCCACCACCTGACGCACCTGCTCCTCAGGAGCGTGTCAAAGTGAAAAATTTGGTCTTTATGGTACTCATATGATTGCCACGCTCCTGGTGAAGCTAGGTTCGCCACAAATGGCTCTAATGGTAGCCAATGGAACCTACTAGGTGACCCAAAGCGTTTGAGCCACCACCTGACGCACCTGCTCCTCAGGAGCGTGTCCATGCGTGTCAAAGTGAAAAATCGGTTTTTATGGTACTCATATGATTGTCACGCTCCTGGTGAAGCTAGGTTCGCCACAAATGGCTCTAATGGTAGCCAATGGAACCTACTAGGTGGCCCAAAGCGTTTGAGCCACCACCTGACGCACCTGCTCCTCAGGAGCGTGTCAAAGTGAAAAATTTGGTCTTTATGGTACTCATATGATTGCCACGCTCCTGGTGAAGCTAGGTTCGCCACAAATGGCTCTAATGGTAGCCAATGGAACCTACTAGGTGACCCAAAGCGTTTGAGCCACCACCTGACGCACCTGCTCCTCAGGAGCGTGTCCATGCGTGTCAAAGTGAAAAATCGGTTTTTATGGTACTCATATGATTGTCACGCTCCTGGTGAAGCTAGGTTCGCCACAAATGGCTCTAATGGTAGCCAATGGAACCTACTAGGTGGCCCAAAGCGTTTGAGCCACCTACCTGACGCACCCGCTCCTCAGGAGCGTGTCAAAGTGAAAAATTTGGTCTTTATGGTACTCATATGATTGCCACGCTCCTGGTGAAGCTAGGTTCGCCACAAATGGCTCTAATGGTAGCCAATGGAACCTACTAGGTGACCCAAAGCGTTTGAGCCACCACCTCGACGCACCCGCTCCTCAGGAGCGTGTCCATGCGTGTCAAAGTGAAAAATCGGTTTTTATGGTACTCATATGATTGTCACGCTCCTGGTGAAGCTAGGTTCGCCACAAATGGCTCTAATGGTAGCCAATGGAACCTACTAGGTGGCCCAAAGCGTTTGAGCCACCACCTGACGCACCTGCTCCTCAGGAGCGTGTCAAAGTGAAAAATTTGGTCTTTATGGTACTCATATGATTGCCACGCTCCTGGTGAAGCTAGGTTCGCCACAAATGGCTCTAATGGTAGCCAATGGAACCTACTAGGTGACCCAAAGCGTTTGAGCCACCACCTGACGCACCTGCTCCTCAGGAGCGTGTCCATGCGTGTCAAAGTGAAAAATCGGTTTTTATGGTACTCATATGATTGTCACGCTCCTGGTGAAGCTAGGTTCGCCACAAATGGCTCTAATGGTAGCCAATGGAACCTACTAGGTGGCCCAAAGCGTTTGAGCCACCACCTGACGCACCTGCTCCTCAGAGCGTGTCAAAGTGAAAAATTTGGTCTTTATGGTACTCATATGATTGCCACGCTCCTGGTGAAGCTAGGTTCGCCACAAATGGCTCTAATGGTAGCCAATGGAACCTACTAGGTGACCCAAAGCGTTTGAGCCACCACCTGACGCACCTGCTCCTCAGGAGCGTGTCCATGCGTGTCAAAGTGAAAAATCGGTTTTTATGGTACTCATATGATTGTCACGCTCCTGGTGAAGCTAGGTTCGCCACAAATGGCTCTAATGGTAGCCAATGGAACCTACTAGGTGGCCCAAAGCGTTTGAGCCACCACCTGACGCACCTGCTCCTCAGGAGCGTGTCAAAGTGAAAAATTTGGTCTTTATGGTACTCATATGATTGCCACGCTCCTGGTGAAGCTAGGTTCGCCACAAATGGCTCTAATGGTAGCCAATGGAACCTACTAGGTGACCCAAAGCGTTTGAGCCACCACCTGACGCACCCGCTCCTCAGGAGCGTGTCCATGCGTGTCAAAGTGAAAAATCGGTTTTTATGGTACTCATATGATTGTCACGCTCCTGGTGAAGCTAGGTTCGCCACAAATGGCTCTAATGGTAGCCAATGGAACCTACTAGGTGGCCCAAAGCGTTTGAGCCACCACCTGACGCACCTGCTCCTCACGAGCGTGTCCAAGCGTGTCAAAGTGAAAAATTTGGTCTTTATGGTACTCATATGATTGCCACGCTCCTGGTGAAGCTAGGTTCGCCACAAATGGCTCTAATGGTAGCCAATGGAACCTACTAGGTGACCCAAAGCGTTTGAGCCACCACCTGACGCACCCGCTCCTCAGGAGCGTGTCCATGCGTGTCAAAGTGAAAAATCGGTTTTTATGGTACTCATATGATTGTCACGCTCCTGGTGAAGCTAGGTTCGCCACAAATGGCTCTAATGGTAGCCAATGGAACCTACTAGGTGGCCCAAAGCGTTTGAGCCACCACCCTGACGCACCCTGTCCTCAGGAGCGTGTCAAAGTGAAAAATTTGGTCTTTATGGTACTCATATGATTGCCACGCTCCTGGTGAAGCTAGGTTCGCCACAAATGGCTCTAATGGTAGCCAATGGAACCTACTAGGTGACCCAAAGCGTTTGAGCCACCACCTGACGCACCCGCTCCTCAGGAGCGTGTCCATGCGTGTCAAAGT
This sequence comes from Zeugodacus tau, assembly GCA_031772095.1. NCBI lineage: Eukaryota > Metazoa > Arthropoda > Insecta > Diptera > Tephritidae > Zeugodacus > Zeugodacus tau. The sequence goes on from JAMOBL010000040.1 coordinate 8,450, forward strand.
GAAAAATCGGTTTTTATGGTACTCATATGATTGTCACGCTCCTGGTGAAGCTAGGTTCGCCACAAATGGCTCTAATGGTAGCCAATGGAACCTACTAGGTGGCCCAAAGCGTTTGAGCCACCACCTGACGCACCCGCTCCTCAGAGCGTGTCAAAGTGAAAAATTTGGTCTTTATGGTACTCATATGATTGCCACGCTCCTGGTGAAGCTAGGTTCGCCACAAATGGCTCTAATGGTAGCCAATGGAACCTACTAGGTGACCCAAAGCGTTTGAGCCACCACCTGACGCACCCGCTCCTCAGAGCGTGTCCATGCGTGTCAAAGTGAAAATCGGTTTTTATGGTACTCATATGATTGTCACGCTCCTGGTGAAGCTAGGTTCGCCACAAATGGCTCTAATGGTAGCCAATGGAACCTACTAGGTGGCCCAAAGCGTTTGAGCCACCACCTGACGCACCTGCTCCTCAGGAGCGTGTCAAAGTGAAAAATTTGGTCTTTATGGTACTCATATGATTGCCACGCTCCTGGTGAAGCTAGGTTCGCCACAAATGGCTCTAATGGTAGCCAATGGAACCTACTAGGTGACCCAAAGCGTTTGAGCCACCACCTGACGCACCTGCTCCTCAGGAGCGTGTCCATGCGTGTCAAAGTGAAAAATCGGTTTTTATGGTACTCATATGATTGTCACGCTCCTGGTGAAGCTAGGTTCGCCACAAATGGCTCTAATGGTAGCCAATGGAACCTACTAGGTGGCCCAAAGCGTTTGAGCCACCACCTGACGCACCTGCTCCTCAGGAGCGTGTCAAAGTGAAAAATTTGGTCTTTATGGTACTCATATGATTGCCACGCTCCTGGTGAAGCTAGGTTCGCCACAAATGGCTCTAATGGTAGCCAATGGAACCTACTAGGTGACCCAAAGCGTTTGAGCCACCACCTGGACGCACCCGCTCCTCAGGAGCGTGTCCATGCGTGTCAAAGTGAAAAATCGGTTTTTATGGTACTCATATGATTGTCACGCTCCTGGTGAAGCTAGGTTCGCCACAAATGGCTCTAATGGTAGCCAATGGAACCTACTAGGTGGCCCAAAGCGTTTGAGCCACCACCGGACGCACCGGCTCCTCAGGAGCGTGTCAAAGTGAAAAATTTGGTCTTTATGGTACTCATATGATTGCCACGCTCCTGGTGAAGCTAGGTTCGCCACAAATGGCTCTAATGGTAGCCAATGGAACCTACTAGGTGACCCAAAGCGTTTGAGCCACCACCTGACGCACCCGCTCCTCAGGAGCGTGTCCATGCGTGTCAAAGTGAAAAATCGGTTTTTATGGTACTCATATGATTGTCACGCTCCTGGTGAAGCTAGGTTCGCCACAAATGGCTCTAATGGTAGCCAATGGAACCTACTAGGTGGCCCAAAGCGTTTGAGCCACCACCTGACGCACCTGCTCCTCAGGAGCGTGTCAAAGTGAAAAATTTGGTCTTTATGGTACTCATATGATTGCCACGCTCCTGGTGAAGCTAGGTTCGCCACAAATGGCTCTAATGGTAGCCAATGGAACCTACTAGGTGACCCAAAGCGTTTGAGCCACCACCTGACGCACCCGCTCCTCAGGAGCGTGTCCATGCGTGTCAAAGTGAAAAATCGGTTTTTATGGTACTCATATGATTGTCACGCTCCTGGTGAAGCTAGGTTCGCCACAAATGGCTCTAATGGTAGCCAATGGAACCTACTAGGTGGCCCAAAGCGTTTGAGCCACCACCTGACGCACCTGCTCCTCAGGAGCGTGTCAAAGTGAAAAATTTGGTCTTTATGGTACTCATATGATTGCCACGCTCCTGGTGAAGCTAGGTTCGCCACAAATGGCTCTAATGGTAGCCAATGGAACCTACTAGGTGACCCAAAGCGTTTGAGCCACCACCTGACGCACCTGCTCCTCAGGAGCGTGTCCATGCGTGTCAAAGTGAAAAATCGGTTTTTATGGTACTCATATGATTGTCACGCTCCTGGTGAAGCTAGGTTCGCCACAAATGGCTCTAATGGTAGCCAATGGAACCTACTAGGTGGCCCAAAGCGTTTGAGCCACCACCTGACGCACCTGCTCCTCAGGAGCGTGTCAAAGTGAAAAATTTGGTCTTTATGGTACTCATATGATTGCCACGCTCCTGGTGAAGCTAGGTTCGCCACAAATGGCTCTAATGGTAGCCAATGGAACCTACTAGGTGACCCAAAGCGTTTGAGCCACCACCTGACGCACCTGCTCCTCAGGAGCGTGTCCATGCGTGTCAAAGTGAAAAATCGGTTTTTATGGTACTCATATGATTGTCACGCTCCTGGTGAAGCTAGGTTCGCCACAAATGGCTCTAATGGTAGCCAATGGAACCTACTAGGTGGCCCAAAGCGTTTGAGCCACCACCTGACGCACCTGCTCCTCAGGAGCGTGTCAAAGTGAAAAATTTGGTCTTTATGGTACTCATATGATTGCCACGCTCCTGGTGAAGCTAGGTTCGCCACAAATGGCTCTAATGGTAGCCAATGGAACCTACTAGGTGACCCAAAGCGTTTGAGCCACCACCTGACGCACCCGCTCCTCAGGAGCGTGTCCATGCGTGTCAAAGTGAAAAATCGGTTTTTATGGTACTCATATGATTGTCACGCTCCTGGTGAAGCTAGGTTCGCCACAAATGGCTCTAATGGTAGCCAATGGAACCTACTAGGTGGCCCAAAGCGTTTGAGCCACCACCAGGACGCACCCGCTCCTCACGAGCGTGTCCAAGCGTGTCAAAGTGAAAAATTTGGTCTTTATGGTACTCATATGATTGCCACGCTCCTGGTGAAGCTAGGTTCGCCACAAATGGCTCTAATGGTAGCCAATGGAACCTACTAGGTGACCCAAAGCGTTTGAGCCACCACCTGGACGCACCCGCTCCTCAGGAGCGTGTCCATGCGTGTCAAAGTGAAAAATCGGTTTTTATGGTACTCATATGATTGTCACGCTCCTGGTGAAGCTAGGTTCGCCACAAATGGCTCTAATGGTAGCCAATGGAACCTACTAGGTGGCCCAAAGCGTTTGAGCCACCACCTGACGCACCCTGCTCCTCAGGAGCGTGTCCATGCGTGTCAAAGTGAAAAATTTGGTTTTTATGGTACTCATATGATTGTCACGCTCCTGGTGAAGCTAGGTTCGCCACAAATGGCTCTAATGGTAGCCAATGGAACCTACTAGGTGGCCCAAAGCGTTTGAGCCACCACCTGACGCACCTGCTCCTCAGAGCGTGTCCATGCGTGTCAAATTGAAAATTCGGTTTTTATGGTACTCATATGATTGTCACGCTCCTGGTGAAGCTAGGTTCGCCACAAATGGCTCTAATGGTAGCCAATGGAACCTACTAGGTGTCCCAAAGCGTTTGAGCCACCACCTGGACGCACCCGCTCCTCAGGAGCGTGTCCATGCGTGTCAAAGTGAAAAATCGGTTTTTATGGTACTCATATGATTGCCACGCTCCTGGTGAAGCTAGGTTCGCCACAAATGGCTCTAATGGTAGCCAATGGAACCTACTAGGTGACCCAAAGCGTTTGAGCCACCACCAGGACGCACCCGCTCCTCAGGAGCGTGTCCATGCGTGTCAAAGTGAAAAATCGGTTTTTATGGTACTCATATGATTGTCACGCTCCTGGTGAAGCTAGGTTCGCCACAAATGGCTCTAATGGTAGCCAATGGAACCTACTAGGTGGCCCAAAGCGTTTGAGCCACCACCTGGACGCACCCGCTCCTCAGGAGCGTGTCAAAGTGAAAAATTTGGTCTTTATGGTACTCATATGATTGCCACGCTCCTGGTGAAGCTAGGTTCGCCACAAATGGCTCTAATGGTAGCCAATGGAACCTACTAGGTGACCCAAAGCGTTTGAGCCACCACCTGGACGCACCCGCTCCTCAGGAGCGTGTCCATGCGTGTCAAAGTGAAAAATCGGTTTTTATGGTACTCATATGATTGTCACGCTCCTGGTGAAGCTAGGTTCGCCACAAATGGCTCTAATGGTAGCCAATGGAACCTACTAGGTGGCCCAAAGCGTTTGAGCCACCACCTGACGCACCGGCTGCTCACGAGCGTCTCCAGGCGTGTAAAAGTGAAAAATTTGGTCTTTATGGTACTCATATGATTGCCACGCTCCTGGTGAAGCTAGGTTCGCCACAAATGGCTCTAATGGTAGCCAATGGAACCTACTAGGTGACCCAAAGCGTTTGAGCCACCACCTGACGCACCTGCTCCTCAGGAGCGTGTCCATGCGTGTCAAAGTGAAAAATCGGTTTTTATGGTACTCATATGATTGTCACGCTCCTGGTGAAGCTAGGTTCGCCACAAATGGCTCTAATGGTAGCCAATGGAACCTACTAGGTGGCCCAAAGCGTTTGAGCCACCACCTGACGCACCTGCTCCTCAGGAGCGTGTCAAAGTGAAAAATTTGGTCTTTATGGTACTCATATGATTGCCACGCTCCTGGTGAAGCTAGGTTCGCCACAAATGGCTCTAATGGTAGCCAATGGAACCTACTAGGTGACCCAAAGCGTTTGAGCCACCACCTGACGCACCTGCTCCTCAGGAGCGTGTCCATGCGTGTCAAAGTGAAAAATCGGTTTTTATGGTACTCATATGATTGTCACGCTCCTGGTGAAGCTAGGTTCGCCACAAATGGCTCTAATGGTAGCCAATGGAACCTACTAGGTGGCCCAAAGCGTTTGAGCCACCACCTGACGCACCTGCTCCTCAGGAGCGTGTCAAAGTGAAAAATTTGGTCTTTATGGTACTCATATGATTGCCACGCTCCTGGTGAAGCTAGGTTCGCCACAAATGGCTCTAATGGTAGCCAATGGAACCTACTAGGTGACCCAAAGCGTTTGAGCCACCACCTGACGCACCTGCTCCTCAGGAGCGTGTCCATGCGTGTCAAAGTGAAAAATCGGTTTTTATGGTACTCATATGATTGTCACGCTCCTGGTGAAGCTAGGTTCGCCACAAATGGCTCTAATGGTAGCCAATGGAACCTACTAGGTGGCCCAAAGCGTTTGAGCCACCACCTGACGCACCTGCTCCTCAGGAGCGTGTCAAAGTGAAAAATTTGGTCTTTATGGTACTCATATGATTGCCACGCTCCTGGTGAAGCTAGGTTCGCCACAAATGGCTCTAATGGTAGCCAATGGAACCTACTAGGTGACCCAAAGCGTTTGAGCCACCACCTGACGCACCTGCTCCTCAGGAGCGTGTCCATGCGTGTCAAAGTGAAAAATCGGTTTTTATGGTACTCATATGATTGTCACGCTCCTGGTGAAGCTAGGTTCGCCACAAATGGCTCTAATGGTAGCCAATGGAACCTACTAGGTGGCCCAAAGCGTTTGAGCCACCACCCGCACGCTCCCGCGCCTCAGGAGCGTGTCAATGTGAACAATTTGGTCTTTATGGTACTCATATGATTGCCACGCTCCTGGTGAAGCTAGGTTCGCCACAAATGGCTCTAATGGTAGCCAATGGAACCTACTAGGTGACCCAAAGCGTTTGAGCCACCACCTGACGCACCTGCTCCTCAGGAGCGTGTCCATGCGTGTCAAAGTGAAAAATCGGTTTTTATGGTACTCATATGATTGTCACGCTCCTGGTGAAGCTAGGTTCGCCACAAATGGCTCTAATGGTAGCCAATGGAACCTACCAGGTGGCCCAAAGCGTTTGAGCCACCACCTGACGCACCTGCTCCTCAGGAGCGTGTCAAAGTGAAAAATTTGGTCTTTATGGTACTCATATGATTGCCACGCTCCTGGTGAAGCTAGGTTCGCCACAAATGGCTCTAATGGTAGCCAATGGAACCTACTAGGTGACCCAAAGCGTTTGAGCCACCACCTGACGCACCTGCTCCTCAGGAGCGTGTCCATGCGTGTCAAAGTGAAAAATCGGTTTTTATGGTACTCATATGATTGTCACGCTCCTGGTGAAGCTAGGTTCGCCACAAATGGCTCTAATGGTAGCCAATGGAACCTACTAGGTGGCCCAAAGCGTTTGAGCCACCACCTGACGCACCTGCTCCTCAGAGCGTGTCAAAGTGAAAAATTTGGTCTTTATGGTACTCATATGATTGCCACGCTCCTGGTGAAGCTAGGTTCGCCACAAATGGCTCTAATGGTAGCCAATGGAACCTACTAGGTGACCCAAAGCGTTTGAGCCACCACATGACGCACCCGCTCCTCAGGAGCGTGTCCATGCGTGTCAAAGTGAAAAATCGGTTTTTATGGTACTCATATGATTGTCACGCTCCTGGTGAAGCTAGGTTCGCCACAAATGGCTCTAATGGTAGCCAATGGAACCTACTAGGTGACCCAAAGCGTTTGAGCCACCACCTGGACGCACCCGCTCCTCAGGAGCGTGTCAAAGTGAAAAATTTGGTCTTTATGGTACTCATATGATTGCCACGCTCCTGGTGAAGCTAGGTTCGCCACAAATGGCTCTAATGGTAGCCAATGGAACCTACTAGGTGACCCAAAGCGTTTGAGCCACCACCTGACGCACCTGCTCCTCAGGAGCGTGTCCATGCGTGTCAAAGTGAAAAATCGGTTTTTATGGTACTCATATGATTGTCACGCTCCTGGTGAAGCTAGGTTCGCCACAAATGGCTCTAATGGTAGCCAATGGAACCTACTAGGTGGCCCAAAGCGTTTGAGCCACCACCTGACGCACCTGCTCCTCAGAGCGTGTCAAAGTGAAAAATTTGGTCTTTATGGTACTCATATGATTGCCACGCTCCTGGTGAAGCTAGGTTCGCCACAAATGGCTCTAATGGTAGCCAATGGAACCTACTAGGTGACCCAAAGCGTTTGAGCCACCACCTGACGCACCTGCTCCTCAGGAGCGTGTCCATGCGTGTCAAAGTGAAAAATCGGTTTTTATGGTACTCATATGATTGTCACGCTCCTGGTGAAGCTAGGTTCGCCACAAATGGCTCTAATGGTAGCCAATGGAACCTACTAGGTGGCCCAAAGCGTTTGAGCCACCACCTGACGCACCCGCTCCTCAGGAGCGTGTCAAAGTGAAAAATTTGGTCTTTATGGTACTCATATGATTGCCACGCTCCTGGTGAAGCTAGGTTCGCCACAAATGGCTCTAATGGTAGCCAATGGAACCTACTAGGTGACCCAAAGCGTTTGAGCCACCACCTGGACGCACCCGCTCCTCAGGAGCGTGTCCATGCGTGTCAAAGTGAAAAATCGGTTTTTATGGTACTCATATGATTGTCACGCTCCTGGTGAAGCTAGGTTCGCCACAAATGGCTCTAATGGTAGCCAATGGAACCTACTAGGTGGCCCAAAGCGTTTGAGCCACCACCTGGACGCACCCGCTCCTCAGGAGCGTGTCAAAGTGAAAAATTTGGTCTTTATGGTACTCATATGATTGCCACGCTCCTGGTGAAGCTAGGTTCGCCACAAATGGCTCTAATGGTAGCCAATGGAACCTACTAGGTGACCCAAAGCGTTTGAGCCACCACATGGACGCACCCGCTCCTCAGGAGCGTGTCCATGCGTGTCAAAGTGAAAAATCGGTTTTTATGGTACTCATATGATTGTCACGCTCCTGGTGAAGCTAGGTTCGCCACAAATGGCTCTAATGGTAGCCAATGGAACCTACTAGGTGGCCCAAAGCGTTTGAGCCACCACCTGACGCACCTGCTCCTCAGGAGCGTGTCCATGCGTGTCAAAGTGAAAAATCGGTTTTTATGGTACTCATATGATTGTCACGCTCCTGGTGAAGCTAGGTTCGCCACAAATGGCTCTAATGGTAGCCAATGGAACCTACTAGGTGGCCCAAAGCGTTTGAGCCACCACCTGACGCACCCGCTCCTCAGAGCGTGTCCATGCGTGTCAAAGTGAAAAATTTGGTCTTTATGGTACTCATATGATTGCCACGCTCCTGGTGAAGCTAGGTTCGCCACAAATGGCTCTAATGGTAGCCAATGGAACCTACTAGGTGACCCAAAGCGTTTGAGCCACCACCCGTACGCACCCGATCCTCAGGAGCGTGTCCATGCGTGTCAAAGTGAAAAATCGGTTTTTATGGTACTCATATGATTGTCACGCTCCTGGTGAAGCTAGGTTCGCCACAAATGGCTCTAATGGTAGCCAATGGAACCTACTAGGTGGCCCAAAGCGTTTGAGACACCACCAGGACGAACCCGATCCTCAGGAGCGTGTCCATGCGTGTCAAAGTGAAAAATTTGGTCTTTATGGTACTCATATGATTGCCACGCTCCTGGTGAAGCTAGGTTCGCCACAAATGGCTCTAATGGTAGCCAATGGAACCTACTAGGTGACCCAAAGCGTTTGAGCCACCACCTGACGCACCTGCTCCTCAGGAGCGTGTCCATGCGTGTCAAAGTGAAAAATCGGTTTTTATGGTACTCATATGATTGTCACGCTCCTGGTGAAGCTAGGTTCGCCACAAATGGCTCTAATGGTAGCCAATGGAACCTACTAGGTGGCCCAAAGCGTTTGAGCCACCACCAGGACGCACCCGCTCCTCAGAGCGTGTCCATGCGTGTCAAAGTGAAAAATCGGTCTTTATGGTACTCATATGATTGCCACGCTCCTGGTGAAGCTAGGTTCGCCACAAATGGCTCTAATGGTAGCCAATGGAACCTACTAGGTGGCCCAAAGCGTTTGAGCCACCACCTGACGCACCCGCTCCTCAGGAGCGTGTCCATGCGTGTCAAAGTGAAAAATCGGTTTTTATGGTACTCATATGATTGTCACGCTCCTGGTGAAGCTAGGTTCGCCACAAATGGCTCTAATGGTAGCCAATGGAACCTACTAGGTGACCCAAAGCGTTTGAGCCACCACCTGGACGCACCCGCTCCTCAGGAGCGTGTCCATGCGTGTCAAAGTGAAAAATCGGTTTTTATGGTACTCATATGATTGTCACGCTCCTGGTGAAGCTAGGTTCGCCACAAATGGCTCTAATGGTAGCCAATGGAACCTACTAGGTGGCCCAAAGCGTTTGAGCCACCACCTGACGCACCTGCTCCTCAGGAGCGTGTCAAAGTGAAAAATTTGGTCTTTATGGTACTCATATGATTGCCACGCTCCTGGTGAAGCTAGGTTCGCCACAAATGGCTCTAATGGTAGCCAATGGAACCTACTAGGTGACCCAAAGCGTTTGAGCCACCACCTGGACGCACCCGCTCCTCAGGAGCGTGTCCATGCGTGTCAAAGTGAAAAATCGGTTTTTATGGTACTCATATGATTGTCACGCTCCTGGTGAAGCTAGGTTCGCCACAAATGGCTCTAATGGTAGCCAATGGAACCTACTAGGTGGCCCAAAGCGTTTGAGCCACCACCTGACGCACCTGCTCCTCAGGAGCGTGTCAAAGTGAAAAATTTGGTCTTTATGGTACTCATATGATTGCCACGCTCCTGGTGAAGCTAGGTTCGCCACAAATGGCTCTAATGGTAGCCAATGGAACCTACTAGGTGACCCAAAGCGTTTGAGCCACCACCGGGACGCACCCGCTCCTCAGGAGCGTGTCCATGCGTGTCAAAGTGAAAAATCGGTTTTTATGGTACTCATATGATTGTCACGCTCCTGGTGAAGCTAGGTTCGCCACAAATGGCTCTAATGGTAGCCAATGGAACCTACTAGGTGGCCCAAAGCGTTTGAGCCACCACCTGACGCACCTGCTCCTCAGGAGCGTGTCAAAGTGAAAAATTTGGTCTTTATGGTACTCATATGATTGCCACGCTCCTGGTGAAGCTAGGTTCGCCACAAATGGCTCTAATGGTAGCCAATGGAACCTACTAGGTGACCCAAAGCGTTTGAGCCACCACCTGACGCACCCGCTCCTCAGGAGCGTGTCCATGCGTGTCAAAGTGAAAAATCGGTTTTTATGGTACTCATATGATTGTCACGCTCCTGGTGAAGCTAGGTTCGCCACAAATGGCTCTAATGGTAGCCAATGGAACCTACTAGGTGGCCCAAAGCGTTTGAGCCACCACCTGACGCACCTGCTCCTCAGGAGCGTGTCAAAGTGAAAAATTTGGTCTTTATGGTACTCATATGATTGCCACGCTCCTGGTGAAGCTAGGTTCGCCACAAATGGCTCTAATGGTAGCCAATGGAACCTACTAGGTGACCCAAAGCGTTTGAGCCACCACCTGACGCACCTGCTCCTCAGGAGCGTGTCCATGCGTGTCAAAGTGAAAAATCGGTTTTTATGGTACTCATATGATTGTCACGCTCCTGGTGAAGCTAGGTTCGCCACAAATGGCTCTAATGGTAGCCAATGGAACCTACTAGGTGGCCCAAAGCGTTTGAGCCACCACCTGACGCACCTGCTCCTCAGGAGCGTGTCAAAGTGAAAAATTTGGTCTTTATGGTACTCATATGATTGCCACGCTCCTGGTGAAGCTAGGTTCGCCACAAATGGCTCTAATGGTAGCCAATGGAACCTACTAGGTGACCCAAAGCGTTTGAGCCACCACCTGACGCACCCGCTCCTCAGGAGCGTGTCCATGCGTGTCAAAGTGAAAAATCGGTTTTTATGGTACTCATATGATTGTCACGCTCCTGGTGAAGCTAGGTTCGCCACAAATGGCTCTAATGGTAGCCAATGGAACCTACTAGGTGGCCCAAAGCGTTTGAGCCACCACCTGACGCACCTGCTCCTCAGGAGCGTGTCAAAGTGAAAAATTTGGTCTTTATGGTACTCATATGATTGCCACGCTCCTGGTGAAGCTAGGTTCGCCACAAATGGCTCTAATGGTAGCCAATGGAACCTACTAGGTGACCCAAAGCGTTTGAGCCACCACCTGACGCACCCTGCTCCTCAGGAGCGTGTCCATGCGTGTCAAAGTGAAAAATCGGTTTTTATGGTACTCATATGATTGTCACGCTCCTGGTGAAGCTAGGTTCGCCACAAATGGCTCTAATGGTAGCCAATGGAACCTACTAGGTGGCCCAAAGCGTTTGAGCCACCACCTGACGCACCTGCTCCTCAGAGCGTGTCAAAGTGAAAAATTTGGTCTTTATGGTACTCATATGATTGCCACGCTCCTGGTGAAGCTAGGTTCGCCACAAATGGCTCTAATGGTAGCCAATGGAACCTACTAGGTGACCCAAAGCGTTTGAGCCACCACCTGACGCACCCGCTCCTCAGGAGCGTGTCCATGCGTGTCAAAGTGAAAAATCGGTTTTTATGGTACTCATATGATTGTCACGCTCCTGGTGAAGCTAGGTTCGCCACAAATGGCTCTAATGGTAGCCAATGGAACCTACTAGGTGGCCCAAAGCGTTTGAGCCACCACCTGACGCACCTGCTCCTCAGGAGCGTGTCAAAGTGAAAAATTTGGTCTTTATGGTACTCATATGATTGCCACGCTCCTGGTGAAGCTAGGTTCGCCACAAATGGCTCTAATGGTAGCCAATGGAACCTACTAGGTGACCCAAAGCGTTTGAGCCACGAACTTGAAGCACAAGCTCCTCAGGAGCGTGTCCATGCGTGTCAAAGTGAAAAATCGGTTTTTATGGTACTCATATGATTGTCACGCTCCTGGTGAAGCTAGGTTCGCCACAAATGGCTCTAATGGTAGCCAATGGAACCTACTAGGTGGCCCAAAGCGTTTGAGCCACCACCCGGACGCACCCGCTCCTCAGGAGCGTGTCAAAGTGAAAAATTTGGTCTTTATGGTACTCATATGATTGCCACGCTCCTGGTGAAGCTAGGTTCGCCACAAATGGCTCTAATGGTAGCCAATGGAACCTACTAGGTGACCCAAAGCGTTTGAGCCACCACCTGCACGCACCCGCTCCTCAGGAGCGTGTCCATGCGTGTCAAAGTGAAAAATCGGTTTTTATGGTACTCATATGATTGTCACGCTCCTGGTGAAGCTAGGTTCGCCACAAATGGCTCTAATGGTAGCCAATGGAACCTACTAGGTGGCCCAAAGCGTTTGAGCCACCACCTGACGCACCTGCTCCTCACGAGCGTGTCCAAGCGTGTCAAAGTGAAAAATTTGGTCTTTATGGTACTCATATGATTGCCACGCTCCTGGTGAAGCTAGGTTCGCCACAAATGGCTCTAATGGTAGCCAATGGAACCTACTAGGTGACCCAAAGCGTTTGAGCCAGCACCATCTCGCACCCGCTCCTCAGGAGCGTGTCCATGCGTGTCAAAGTGAAAAATCGGTTTTTATGGTACTCATATGATTGTCACGCTCCTGGTGAAGCTAGGTTCGCCACAAATGGCTCTAATGGTAGCCAATGGAACCTACTAGGTGGCCCAAAGCGTTTGAGCCACCACCCGGACGCACCCGATCCTCACGAGCGTGTCCAAGCGTGTCAAAGTGAAAAATTTGGTCTTTATGGTACTCATATGATTGCCACGCTCCTGGTGAAGCTAGGTTCGCCACAAATGGCTCTAATGGTAGCCAATGGAACCTACTAGGTGACCCAAAGCGTTTGAGCCACCACCGGGACGCACCTGCTCCTCAGAGCGTGTCCATGCGTGTCAAAGTGAAAAATCGGTTTTTATGGTACTCATATGATTGTCACGCTCCTGGTGAAGCTAGGTTCGCCACAAATGGCTCTAATGGTAGCCAATGGAACCTACTAGGTGGCCCAAAGCGTTTGAGCCACCACCCGGACGCACCCGCTCCTCAGAGCGTGTCAAAGTGAAAAATTTGGTCTTTATGGTACTCATATGATTGCCACGCTCCTGGTGAAGCTAGGTTCGCCACAAATGGCTCTAATGGTAGCCAATGGAACCTACTAGGTGACCCAAAGCGTTTGAGCCACCACCTGACGCACCTGCTCCTCAGGAGCGTGTCCATGCGTGTCAAAGTGAAAAATCGGTTTTTATGGTACTCATATGATTGTCACGCTCCTGGTGAAGCTAGGTTCGCCACAAATGGCTCTAATGGTAGCCAATGGAACCTACTAGGTGGCCCAAAGCGTTTGAGCCACCACCTGACGCACCTGCTCCTCAGGAGCGTGTCAAAGTGAAAAATTTGGTCTTTATGGTACTCATATGATTGCCACGCTCCTGGTGAAGCTAGGTTCGCCACAAATGGCTCTAATGGTAGCCAATGGAACCTACTAGGTGACCCAAAGCGTTTGAGCCACCACCTGACGCACCTGCTCCTCAGGAGCGTGTCCATGCGTGTCAAAGTGAAAAATCGGTTTTTATGGTACTCATATGATTGTCACGCTCCTGGTGAAGCTAGGTTCGCCACAAATGGCTCTAATGGTAGCCAATGGAACCTACTAGGTGGCCCAAAGCGTTTGAGCCACCACCTGACGCACCTGCTCCTCAGAGCGTGTCAAAGTGAAAAATTTGGTCTTTATGGTACTCATATGATTGCCACGCTCCTGGTGAAGCTAGGTTCGCCACAAATGGCTCTAATGGTAGCCAATGGAACCTACTAGGTGACCCAAAGCGTTTGAGCCACCACCTGACGCACCCGCTCCTCAGGAGCGTGTCCATGCGTGTCAAAGTGAAAAATCGGTTTTTATGGTACTCATATGATTGTCACGCTCCTGGTGAAGCTAGGTTCGCCACAAATGGCTCTAATGGTAGCCAATGGAACCTACTAGGTGGCCCAAAGCGTTTGAGCCACCACCTGACGCACCTGCTCCTCAGGAGCGTGTCAAAGTGAAAAATTTGGTCTTTATGGTACTCATATGATTGCCACGCTCCTGGTGAAGCTAGGTTCGCCACAAATGGCTCTAATGGTAGCCAATGGAACCTACTAGGTGACCCAAAGCGTTTGAGCCACCACCTGACGCACCTGCTCCTCAGGAGCGTGTCCATGCGTGTCAAAGTGAAAAATCGGTTTTTATGGTACTCATATGATTGTCACGCTCCTGGTGAAGCTAGGTTCGCCACAAATGGCTCTAATGGTAGCCAATGGAACCTACTAGGTGGCCCAAAGCGTTTGAGCCACCACCTGACGCACCTGCTCCTCAGGAGCGTGTCAAAGTGAAAAATTTGGTCTTTATGGTACTCATATGATTGCCACGCTCCTGGTGAAGCTAGGTTCGCCACAAATGGCTCTAATGGTAGCCAATGGAACCTACTAGGTGACCCAAAGCGTTTGAGCCACCACCTGACGCACCCGCTCCTCAGGAGCGTGTCCATGCGTGTCAAAGTGAAAAATCGGTTTTTATGGTACTCATATGATTGTCACGCTCCTGGTGAAGCTAGGTTCGCCACAAATGGCTCTAATGGTAGCCAATGGAACCTACTAGGTGGCCCAAAGCGTTTGAGCCACCACCTGACGCACCTGCTCCTCAGAGCGTGTCAAAGTGAAAAATTTGGTCTTTATGGTACTCATATGATTGCCACGCTCCTGGTGAAGCTAGGTTCGCCACAAATGGCTCTAATGGTAGCCAATGGAACCTACTAGGTGACCCAAAGCGTTTGAGCCACCACCTGACGCACCTGCTCCTCAGGAGCGTGTCCATGCGTGTCAAAGTGAAAAATCGGTTTTTATGGTACTCATATGATTGTCACGCTCCTGGTGAAGCTAGGTTCGCCACAAATGGCTCTAATGGTAGCCAATGGAACCTACTAGGTGGCCCAAAGCGTTTGAGCCACCACCTGACGCACCTGCTCCTCAGGAGCGTGTCAAAGTGAAAAATTTGGTCTTTATGGTACTCATATGATTGCCACGCTCCTGGTGAAGCTAGGTTCGCCACAAATGGCTCTAATGGTAGCCAATGGAACCTACTAGGTGACCCAAAGCGTTTGAGCCACCACCTGACGCACCTGCTCCTCAGGAGCGTGTCCATGCGTGTCAAAGTGAAAAATCGGTTTTTATGGTACTCATATGATTGTCACGCTCCTGGTGAAGCTAGGTTCGCCACAAATGGCTCTAATGGTAGCCAATGGAACCTACTAGGTGGCCCAAAGCGTTTGAGCCACCACCTGGACGCACCTGCTCCTCAGAGCGTGTCAAAGTGAAAAATTTGGTCTTTATGGTACTCATATGATTGCCACGCTCCTGGTGAAGCTAGGTTCGCCACAAATGGCTCTAATGGTAGCCAATGGAACCTACTAGGTGACCCAAAGCGTTTGAGCCACCACCTGACGCACCCGCTCCTCAGGAGCGTGTCCATGCGTGTCAAAGTGAAAAATCGGTTTTTATGGTACTCATATGATTGTCACGCTCCTGGTGAAGCTAGGTTCGCCACAAATGGCTCTAATGGTAGCCAATGGAACCTACTAGGTGGCCCAAAGCGTTTGAGCCACCACCTGACGCACCTGCTCCTCAGAGCGTGTCAAAGTGAAAAATTTGGTCTTTATGGTACTCATATGATTGCCACGCTCCTGGTGAAGCTAGGTTCGCCACAAATGGCTCTAATGGTAGCCAATGGAACCTACTAGGTGACCCAAAGCGTTTGAGCCACCACCTGACGCACCTGCTCCTCAGAGCGTGTCCATGCGTGTCAAAGTGAAAAATCGGTTTTTATGGTACTCATATGATTGTCACGCTCCTGGTGAAGCTAGGTTCGCCACAAATGGCTCTAATGGTAGCCAATGGAACCTACTAGGTGGCCCAAAGCGTTTGAGCCACCACCTGACGCACCTGCTCCTCAGGAGCGTGTCAAAGTGAAAAATTTGGTCTTTATGGTACTCATATGATTGCCACGCTCCTGGTGAAGCTAGGTTCGCCACAAATGGCTCTAATGGTAGCCAATGGAACCTACTAGGTGACCCAAAGCGTTTGAGCCACCACCTGACGCACCTGCTCCTCAGAGCGTGTCCATGCGTGTCAAAGTGAAAAATCGGTTTTTATGGTACTCATATGATTGTCACGCTCCTGGTGAAGCTAGGTTCGCCACAAATGGCTCTAATGGTAGCCAATGGAACCTACTAGGTGGCCCAAAGCGTTTGAGCCACCACCTGACGCACCTGCTCCTCAGGAGCGTGTCAAAGTGAAAAATTTGGTCTTTATGGTACTCATATGATTGCCACGCTCCTGGTGAAGCTAGGTTCGCCACAAATGGCTCTAATGGTAGCCAATGGAACCTACTAGGTGACCCAAAGCGTTTGAGCCACCACCTGACGCACCCGCTCCTCAGGAGCGTGTCCATGCGTGTCAAAGTGAAAAATCGGTTTTTATGGTACTCATATGATTGTCACGCTCCTGGTGAAGCTAGGTTCGCCACAAATGGCTCTAATGGTAGCCAATGGAACCTACTAGGTGGCCCAAAGCGTTTGAGCCACCACCTGACGCACCTGCTCCTCAGAGCGTGTCAAAGTGAAAAATTTGGTCTTTATGGTACTCATATGATTGCCACGCTCCTGGTGAAGCTAGGTTCGCCACAAATGGCTCTAATGGTAGCCAATGGAACCTACTAGGTGACCCAAAGCGTTTGAGCCACCACCTGACGCACCCGCTCCTCAGGAGCGTGTCCATGCGTGTCAAAGTGAAAAATCGGTTTTTATGGTACTCATATGATTGTCACGCTCCTGGTGAAGCTAGGTTCGCCACAAATGGCTCTAATGGTAGCCAATGGAACCTACTAGGTGGCCCAAAGCGTTTGAGCCACCACCTGACGCACCTGCTCCTCAGAGCGTGTCGCGTGTCAAAGTGAAAAATTTGGTCTTTATGGTACTCATATGATTGCCACGCTCCTGGTGAAGCTAGGTTCGCCACAAATGGCTCTAATGGTAGCCAATGGAACCTACTAGGTGACCCAAAGCGTTTGAGCCACCACCTGGACGCACCTGCTCCTCAGGAGCGTGTCCATGCGTGTCAAAGTGAAAAATCGGTTTTTATGGTACTCATATGATTGTCACGCTCCTGGTGAAGCTAGGTTCGCCACAAATGGCTCTAATGGTAGCCAATGGAACCTACTAGGTGGCCCAAAGCGTTTGAGCCACCACCTGACGCACCTGCTCCTCAGAGCGTGTCAAAGTGAAAAATTTGGTCTTTATGGTACTCATATGATTGCCACGCTCCTGGTGAAGCTAGGTTCGCCACAAATGGCTCTAATGGTAGCCAATGGAACCTACTAGGTGACCCAAAGCGTTTGAGCCACCACCTGACGCACCCGCTCCTCAGGAGCGTGTCCATGCGTGTCAAAGTGAAAAATCGGTTTTTATGGTACTCATATGATTGTCACGCTCCTGGTGAAGCTAGGTTCGCCACAAATGGCTCTAATGGTAGCCAATGGAACCTACTAGGTGGCCCAAAGCGTTTGAGCCACCACCTGACGCACCTGCTCCTCAGGAGCGTGTCCATGCGTGTCAAAGTGAAAAATTTGGTCTTTATGGTACTCATATGATTGCCACGCTCCTGGTGAAGCTAGGTTCGCCACAAATGGCTCTAATGGTAGCCAATGGAACCTACTAGGTGACCCAAAGCGTTTGAGCCACCACCTCGACGCACCCGCTCCTCAGGAGCGTGTCCATGCGTGTCAAAGTGAAAAATCGGTTTTTATGGTACTCATATGATTGTCACGCTCCTGGTGAAGCTAGGTTCGCCACAAATGGCTCTAATGGTAGCCAATGGAACCTACTAGGTGGCCCAAAGCGTTTGAGCCACCACCTGACGCACCTGCTCCTCAGGAGCGTGTCAAAGTGAAAAATTTGGTCTTTATGGTACTCATATGATTGCCACGCTCCTGGTGAAGCTAGGTTCGCCACAAATGGCTCTAATGGTAGCCAATGGAACCTACTAGGTGACCCAAAGCGTTTGAGCCACCACCTGACGCACCCTGCTCCTCAGAGCGTGTCCATGCGTGTCAAAGTGAAAAAATAGGTTTTTATGGTACTCATATGATTGTCACGCTCCTGGTGAAGCTAGGTTCGCCACAAATGGCTCTAATGGTAGCCAATGGAACCTACTAGGTGGCCCAAAGCGTTTGAGCCAATTACCTGACGCACCCCTGCTCCTCAGAGCGTGTCAAAGTGAAAATTTGGTCTTTATGGTACTCATATGATTGCCACGCTCCCTGGTGAAGCTAGGTTCGCCACAAAATGGCTCTAATGGTAGCCAATGGAACCTACTAGGTGACCCAGGCGTTTGAGCCACCACCTGGACGCACCCGCTCAGGAGCGTGTCCATGCGTGTCAAAGTGAAAAATCGGTTTTTATGCGGTACTCATATGATTGTCACGCTCCTGGTGAAGCTCAGGTTCGCCACAAATGGCTCACGGTAGCCAATGGAACCTACCAGGTGGCCCAAAGCGTTTGAGCCACCACCTGACGCACCTCGCTCCTCAGAGCGTGTCAAAGTGAAAAATTTGGTCTTTATGGTACTCATATGATTGCCACGTTCTGGTGAAGCTAGGTTCGCCACAAATGGCTCTAATGGTAGCCAATGGAACCTACCAGGTGACCCAAAGCGTTTGAGCCACCACCTGACGCACCGCCCTCAGGAGCGTGTCCATGCGTGTCAAAGTGAAAAATCGGTTTTTATGGTACTTCATATGATTGTCACGCTCCTGGTGAAGCCAGGTTCGCCACAAATGGCTCTAATGGTAGCCAATGGAACCTTACTAGGTGGCCCAAAGCGTTTGAGCCAATTACCTGGACGCACCTGCTCCTCAGGAGCGTGTCAAAGTGAAAAATTTGGCATCTTTATGCGGTACTCATATGATTGCCACGCTCCTGGTGAAGCTAGGTTCGCCACAAATGGCTCTAATGGTAGCCAATGGGAACCTCACTAGGTGACCCAAAGCGTTTGAGCCACCATTACCTGACGCACCCGCTCCTCAGAGCGTGTCCATGCGTGGCCGTGCGGAAAAATCGGTTTTTATGGTACTCATATTATTGTCACGCTCCTGGTGAAGCTAGGTTCGCCACAAATGGCTCTAATGGTAGCCAATGGAACTCTACTAGGTGGTCCCAAAGCGTTTGAGCCACCACCTGACGTACCTGCTCCTCAGAGCGTGTCAAAGTGAAAAAATTTGGTCTTTATGGTACTCATATGATTGCCACGCTCCCTGGTGAAGCTTGTGGTTCGCCACAAATGGCTCTAATGGTAGCCAATGGAACCTACTAGGTGACCCAAAGCGCTTGAGCCACCACCTGACGCACCTGCCTCAGGAGCTTGTCCATGCGTGTAAAAGTGAAATATCGGTTTTTATGGTACTCATATGATTTTCACGCTCCTGGTGAAGCTTGTGGTTCGCCACAAATGGCTCTAATGGTAGCCAATGGAACCTACCAGGTGGCCCAAAGCGTTTGAGCCACCACCCGGACGCACCTGCTCCTCAGGAGCGTGTCAAAGTGAAAAATTTGGTCTTATGGTACTCCATATGATTGCCACGCTCCTGGTAGCTAAGCCAGGTTCGCCACAAATGGCTCTAATGGTAGCCACGCCAGGTGGAACCCACGAGGTATATCAAAGCTGAGCCACTGATCACCTGCTCCTCAGAGCGTTCCATGCGTGTACAAAGTGAAAATCGGTTTTTATGGTATTTCATATGATTGTCACGCTCCCGGTGAAGCGCTAGGTTCGCCACAAATGGCTCTAATGGTAGCCAATGGTACATTAGGTGACCCAAAGCGTTTGAGTTACATCACCTGACAAACGATTCCGCTCCTCAGGAGCGGTCAGCGAAAATCTGGTTCCTGCGGTACTCATGATTGCCACGCTCTGGTGAAGCACGTTCGCCACAAATGGTCAATGGTAGCCAATGGAACCTACTAGGTTTGATCAAAGCGTTTGAGCTCATCATGCCGGACGTTAATTCGCGTCCTCAGTGCGTGTCAAAGTGAAAAAATCGGTTTTCATATGGTACTCATATGACATGATTGTCACGTACACGTTCGCCACAAATGGTTTACAAATCGGTAGCCAATGGAACCTGACCAAAGGTGTTCCAGCGTTTGAGTTGTCATCACGGACGCACCTGCTCTCAGGAGCGTGTCAAAGTGAAAATTACAGGCTCATTTACCCTGGTGAGCAGGTCTGCCATAAATGGCTCACGCTCCATTTGTGGCGAACCTAGCTTCACCAGGAGCGTGGCAATCCATATGAGTACCATAAAAGTCCAAATTTTTTCACTTTGTACTCACCAGGAGACTGTTAACACGCTCCTGAGGAGCTCGTCCTGTGGTGGCTCAAACGCTTTGGGCCACCTAGTAGGTTCCATTGGCTGTCAATGGCCATTTGTGGCGAAGGCTAGCTTCACCAGGAGCGTGAGACAATCATATGAGTACCATAAAACCGAAAATTTGTTTTGGCGGTCACTTGACACGATTGTTACGCACTGAGGAGCAATTCGGGTCATCTACGAGGACTGCTGCCTGGGTCACCTGCCTGGTGGTCAAACGCTGGGTCACCTGCGTATGTCAAAAGGAAAATCGGTTTTCCATTGGCTACCATTAGAGCCATTTGTGGCGAACCCAGAATTTCACCAGGAGCGTATTACAATGGAATCATATGAGGCCTCATAAAAGCGTTTGAGTTAATTTTTTCACTTACGAGACACGCTCCAAAGGAGCTGCAGTATCTTAATTTATCCGGGTATCTCAAACGCTTTGGGCGAGTCTAGGTTCCATTGGCTACCATTAGTAGCCATTAGGCGAACCTAGCTTCACCATCGTGGAGTCATGAGCGTGTCAATCATATGAGTACCATAAAGACCGAAAACGGTTTTATTACTATTTCACGCATGGACACGCTCCTGAGGAGCGGGTGTCCATAATGGTGGCTCAAACGCTTTGACACACTGACGTAGCCACCTAGTAGGTTCGCCCATTGGCTACCATTCAGTCATTAAACAGCTTCACATTTGTGGCGAACCTAGCTTCACCAGGAGCGTGACAATCATATGAGTACCACAAAGACCAAATTTTCACTTGACACGCTGGACACGCTCCTGAGGAGCGGGGTGCGTCCAGGTGGTGGCTCAAACGCTTGAGTCTTGGGCCACCTAGTAGGTTCCATTGGCTACCATTAGAGCCATTTGTGGCGAACCTAGCTTCACCAGGAGCGTGACAATCATATGAGTACCATAAAAACCGATTTTTCACGGATATTTACATTGCATGGACACGCTCCTGAGGAGCAGGCATCCACCGTGGTGCTCAACAACGCTTTGGGTCACCTAGTAGGTTCCATTGGCTACCATTAGAGCCATTTGTGGAACCTAGCTTCACCAGGAGCGTGGTAATCATATGAGTACCATAAAGACCAACTTTTTCACTTTGACACGCTCCTGAGGAGCGGGTGTGTCCGGGTGGTGGCTCAAACGCTTTGGGCCACCTAGTAGGTTCCATTGGCTACCATTAGAGCCATTTGTGGCGAACCCTCCAGTCACCAGGAGCGCGACACAATCATATGAGTACCATAAAAACCGATTTTTTCACTTTGACACGGCATGGACACGCTCCTGAGGAGCGGGTGCGTCCAGAGTGGTGGCTCAAACGCTTTGGGTCACCTAGTAGGTTCCATTGCTACCATTAGAGCCATTTGTGGCGAACCTAGCTTCACCAGGAGCGTGGCAATCATATGAGTACCATAAAGACCAAATTTTTTCACTTTGACACGTATTCGCCCTTGAGAAGCGGGTGCGTCCGGGTGGTGGCTCAAACGCTTTGGGTCACCTAGTAGGTTCCATTGGCTACCATTAGAGCCATTTGTGGCGAACCTAGCTTCACCAGGAGCGTGACAATCATATGAGTACCATAAAAACCGATTTTTTCACTTTGACACGTATGGACACGCTCCTGAGGAGCGGGTGCGTCCGGGTGGTGGCTCAAACGCTTTGGGTCACCTAGTAGGTTCCATTGGCTACCATTAGAGCTTACTTGTGGCGAACCTAGCTTCACCAGGAGCGTGGCAATCATATGAGTACCATAAAGACCAAATTTTCACTTTGACACGTATGGACACGCTGCCCCTGAGGAGCGGGTGCGTCCGGGTGGCTCAAACGCTTTGGGTCACCTAGTAGGTTCCATTGGCTACCATTAGAGCCATTTGTGGCGAACCTAGCTTCACCAGGAGCGTGACAATCATATGAGTACCATAAAAACCGATTTTTTCACTTTGACACGCATGGACACGCTCCTGAGAAGCGGGTGCGTCCGGGTGGTGGCTCAAACGCTTTGGGTCACCTAGTAGGGTCCATTGGCTACCATTAGAGCCAATTGTGGCGAACCTAGCTTCACCAGGAGCGTGGCAATCATATGAGTACCATAAAGACCAAAATTTATTCACTTTGACACGCATGGACACGCTCCTGAGGAGCGGGTGCGTCCGGGTGGTGGCTCAAACGCTTTGGGCCACCCAGTAGGTTCCATTGGCTACCATTAGAGCCATTTGTGGCGAACCTAGCTTCACCAGGAGCGTGACAATCATATGAGTACCATAAAAACCAAATTTTTCACTTTGACACGCATGGACACGCTCCTGAGGAGCGGGTGCGTCCGGGTGGTGGCTCAAACGCTTTGGGTCACCTAGTAGGTTCCATTGGCTACCATTAGAGCCATATTTGTGGCGAACCTAGCTTCACCAGGAGCGTGGCAATCATATGAGTACCATAAAGACCAAATTTTTCACTTTGACACGCTCCTGATGAGCGGTGTGTCCGCGGTATTGCCGCTCAAACGCTTTGGGCCACCTAGTAGGTTCCATTGGCTACCATTAGAGCCATTTGTAATAACCTGGCTTCACCAGGAGCGTGACAATCATGGCGAGTACCATAAAAACCGATTTTTTCACTTTTGACACGCATGGACACGCTCCTGAGGAGCGGGTGGGTGACCAGGTGGTGGTCGAATGCCGTCACCTTAGGTTCCATTGGCTATTTTGTGGCCATTAGAGCCATTTGTGGCGAACCTAGCTTCACCAGGAGCGTGGGAGCGTGCAATCATATGAGTACCATAAAGACCAAATGAGCAAAAGGTCCTGGTATGGCTTTCTTGACACGCTCCCTGAGGAGCATGGGTGTCCGGGTGGTGGCTCAAACGCTTTGGGCCACCTAGTAGGTTCCATTGGCTACCATTAGAGCCATTTGTGGCGAACCTAGCTTCACCAGGAGCGTGACAATCATATGAGTACCATAAAAACCGATTTTTTCACTTTGACACGCATGGACACGCTCCTGAGGAGCGGGTGCGTCCGGGTGGTGGCTCAAACGCTTTGGGTCACCTAGTAGGTTCCATTGGCTACCATTAGAGCCATTTGTGGCGAACCTAGCTTCACCAGGAGCGTGGCAATCATATGAGTACCATAAAGACCAAATTTTTCACTTTGACACGCTCCTGAGGAGCGGGTGCGTCCGGGTGGTGGCTCAAACGCTTTGGGCCACCTAGTAGGTTCCATTGGCTACCATTAGAGCCATTTGTGGCGAACCTAGCTTCACCAGGAGCGTGACAATCATATGAGTACCATAAAAACCGATTTTTTCACTTTGACACGCATGGACACGCTCCTGAGGAGCGGGTGCGTCCGGGTGGTGGCTCAAACGCTTTGGGTCACCTAGTAGGTTCCATTGGCTACCATTAGAGCCATTTGTGGCGAACCTAGCTTCACCAGGAGCGTGGCAATCATATGAGTACCATAAAGACCAAATTTTTCACTTTGACACGCTCCTGAGGAGCGGGTGCGTCCGGGTGGTGGCTCAAACGCTTTGGGCCACCTAGTAGGTTCCATTGGCTACCATTAGAGCCATTTGTGGCGAACCTAGCTTCACCAGGAGCGTGACAATCATATGAGTACCATAAAAACCGATTTTTTCACTTTGACACGCATGGACACGCTCCTGAGGAGCGGGTGCGTCCGGGTGGTGGCTCAAACGCTTTGGGTCACCTAGTAGGTTCCATTGGCTACCATTAGAGCCATTTGTGGCGAACCTAGCTTCACCAGGAGCGTGGCAATCATATGAGTACCATAAAGACCAAATTTTTCACTTTGACACGCTCCTGAGGAGCGGGTGTGCGTCCGGGTGGTGGCTCAAACGCTTTGGGCCACCTAGTAGGTTCCATTGGCTACCATTAGAGCCATTTGTGGCGAACCTAGCTTCACCAGGAGCGTGACAATCATATGAGTACCATAAAAACCGATTTTTTCACTTTGACACGCATGGACACGCTCCTGAGGAGCGGGTGCGTCCGGGTGGTGGCTCAAACGCTTTGGGTCACCTAGTAGGTTCCATTGGCTACCATTAGAGCCATTTGTGGCGAACCTAGCTTCACCAGGAGCGTGACAATCATATGAGTACCATAAAAACCGATTTTTTCACTTTGACACGCATGGACACGCTCCTGAGGAGCGGGTGCGTCCGGGTGGTGGCTCAAACGCTTTGGGTCACCTAGTAGGTTCCATTGGCTACCATTAGAGCCATTTGTGGCGAACCTAGCTTCACCAGGAGCGTGGCAATCATATGAGTACCATAAAGACCAAATTTTTCACTTTGACACGCTCCTGAGGAGCGGGTGCGTCCGGGTGGTGGCTCAAACGCTTTGGGCCACCTAGTAGGTTCCATTGGCTACCATTAGAGCCATTTGTGGCGAACCTAGCTTCACCAGGAGCGTGACAATCATATGAGTACCATAAAAACCGATTTTTTCACTTTGACACGCATGGACACGCTCCTGAGGAGCGGGTGCGTCCGGGTGGTGGCTCAAACGCTTTGGGTCACCTAGTAGGTTCCATTGGCTACCATTAGAGCCATTTGTGGCGAACCTAGCTTCACCAGGAGCGTGGCAATCATATGAGTACCATAAAGACCAAATTTTTCACTTTGACACGCTCCTGAGGAGCGGGTGCGTCCGGGTGGTGGCTCAAACGCTTTGGGCCACCTAGTAGGTTCCATTGGCTACCATTAGAGCCAT
The DNA here is from genome assembly GCA_031772095.1 of Zeugodacus tau. NCBI lineage: Eukaryota > Metazoa > Arthropoda > Insecta > Diptera > Tephritidae > Zeugodacus > Zeugodacus tau. The sequence goes on from JAMOBL010000040.1 coordinate 33,270, forward strand.
TTGTGGCGAACCTAGCTTCACCAGGAGCGTGACAATCATATGAGTACCATAAAACCGATTTTTTCACTTTGACACGCATGGACACGCTCCTGAGGAGCGGGTGCGTCCGGGTGGTGGCTCAAACGCTTTGGGTCACCTAGTAGGTTCCATTGGCTACCATTAGAGCCATTTGTGGCGAACCTAGCTTCACCAGGAGCGTGGCAATCATATGAGTACCATAAAGACCAAATTTTTCACTTTGACACGCTCCTGAGGAGCGGGTGCGTCCGGGTGGTGGCTCAAACGCTTTGGGCCACCTAGTAGGTTCCATTGGCTACCATTAGAGCCATTTGTGGCGAACCTAGCTTCACCAGGAGCGTGACAATCATATGAGTACCATAAAAACCGATTTTTTCACTTTGACACGCATGGACACGCTCCTGAGGAGCGGGTGCGTCCGGGTGGTGGCTCAAACGCTTTGGGTCACCTAGTAGGTTCCATTGGCTACCATTAGAGCCATTTGTGGCGAACCTAGCTTCACCAGGAGCGTGGCAATCATATGAGTACCATAAAGACCAAATTTTTCACTTTGACACGCTCCTGAGGAGCGGGTGCGTCCGGGTGGTGGCTCAAACGCTTTGGGCCACCTAGTAGGTTCCATTGGCTACCATTAGAGCCATTTGTGGCGAACCTAGCTTCACCAGGAGCGTGACAATCATATGAGTACCATAAAAACCGATTTTTTCACTTTGACACGCATGGACACGCTCCTGAGGAGCGGGTGCGTCCGGGTGGTGGCTCAAACGCTTTGGGTCACCTAGTAGGTTCCATTGGCTACCATTAGAGCCATTTGTGGCGAACCTAGCTTCACCAGGAGCGTGGCAATCATATGAGTACCATAAAGACCAAATTTTTCACTTTGACACGCTCCTGAGGAGCGGGTGCGTCCGGGTGGTGGCTCAAACGCTTTGGGCCACCTAGTAGGTTCCATTGGCTACCATTAGAGCCATTTGTGGCGAACCTAGCTTCACCAGGAGCGTGACAATCATATGAGTACCATAAAAACCGATTTTTTCACTTTGACACGCATGGACACGCTCCTGAGGAGCGGGTGCGTCCGGGTGGTGGCTCAAACGCTTTGGGTCACCTAGTAGGTTCCATTGGCTACCATTAGAGCCATTTGTGGCGAACCTAGCTTCACCAGGAGCGTGGCAATCATATGAGTACCATAAAGACCAAATTTTTCACTTTGACACGCTCCTGAGGAGCGGGTGCGTCCGGGTGGTGGCTCAAACGCTTTGGGCCACCTAGTAGGTTCCATTGGCTACCATTAGAGCCATTTGTGGCGAACCTAGCTTCACCAGGAGCGTGACAATCATATGAGTACCATAAAAACCGATTTTTTCACTTTGACACGCATGGACACGCTCCTGAGGAGCGGGTGCGTCCGGGTGGTGGCTCAAACGCTTTGGGTCACCTAGTAGGTTCCATTGGCTACCATTAGAGCCATTTGTGGCGAACCTAGCTTCACCAGGAGCGTGGCAATCATATGAGTACCATAAAGACCAAATTTTTCACTTTGACACGCTCCTGAGGAGCGGGTGCGTCCGGGTGGTGGCTCAAACGCTTTGGGCCACCTAGTAGGTTCCATTGGCTACCATTAGAGCCATTTGTGGCGAACCTAGCTTCACCAGGAGCGTGACAATCATATGAGTACCATAAAAACCGATTTTTTCACTTTGACACGCATGGACACGCTCCTGAGGAGCGGGTGCGTCCGGGTGGTGGCTCAAACGCTTTGGGTCACCTAGTAGGTTCCATTGGCTACCATTAGAGCCATTTGTGGCGAACCTAGCTTCACCAGGAGCGTGGCAATCATATGAGTACCATAAAGACCAAATTTTTCACTTTGACACGCTCCTGAGGAGCGGGTGCGTCCGGGTGGTGGCTCAAACGCTTTGGGCCACCTAGTAGGTTCCATTGGCTACCATTAGAGCCATTTGTGGCGAACCTAGCTTCACCAGGAGCGTGACAATCATATGAGTACCATAAAACCGATTTTTCACTTTGACACGCATGGACACGCTCCTGAGGAGCGGGTGCGTCCGGGTGGTGGCTCAAACGCTTTGGGTCACCTAGTAGGTTCCATTGGCTACCATTAGAGCCATTTGTGGCGAACCTAGCTTCACCAGGAGCGTGGCAATCATATGAGTACCATAAAGACCAAATTTTTCACTTTGACACGCTCCTGAGGAGCGGGTGCGTCCGGGTGGTGGCTCAAACGCTTTGGGCCACCTAGTAGGTTCCATTGGCTACCATTAGAGCCATTTGTGGCGAACCTAGCTTCACCAGGAGCGTGACAATCATATGAGTACCATAAAAACCGATTTTTTCACTTTGACACGCATGGACACGCTCCTGAGGAGCGGGTGCGTCCGGGTGGTGGCTCAAACGCTTTGGGTCACCTAGTAGGTTCCATTGGCTACCATTAGAGCCATTTGTGGCGAACCTAGCTTCACCAGGAGCGTGGCAATCATATGAGTACCATAAAGACCAAATTTTTCACTTTGACACGCTCCTGAGGAGCGGGTGCGTCCGGGTGGTGGCTCAAACGCTTTGGGCCACCTAGTAGGTTCCATTGGCTACCATTAGAGCCATTTGTGGCGAACCTAGCTTCACCAGGAGCGTGACAATCATATGAGTACCATAAAAACCGATTTTTTCACTTTGACACGCATGGACACGCTCCTGAGGAGCGGGTGCGTCCGGGTGGTGGCTCAAACGCTTTGGGTCACCTAGTAGGTTCCATTGGCTACCATTAGAGCCATTTGTGGCGAACCTAGCTTCACCAGGAGCGTGGCAATCATATGAGTACCATAAAGACCAAATTTTTCACTTTGACACGCTCCTGAGGAGCGGGTGCGTCCGGGTGGTGGCTCAAACGCTTTGGGCCACCTAGTAGGTTCCATTGGCTACCATTAGAGCCATTTGTGGCGAACCTAGCTTCACCAGGAGCGTGACAATCATATGAGTACCATAAAAACCGATTTTTTCACTTTGACACGCATGGACACGCTCCTGAGGAGCGGGTGCGTCCGGGTGGTGGCTCAAACGCTTTGGGTCACCTAGTAGGTTCCATTGGCTACCATTAGAGCCATTTGTGGCGAACCTAGCTTCACCAGGAGCGTGGCAATCATATGAGTACCATAAAGACCAAATTTTTCACTTTGACACGCTCCTGAGGAGCGGGTGCGTCCGGGTGGTGGCTCAAACGCTTTGGGCCACCTAGTAGGTTCCATTGGCTACCATTAGAGCCATTTGTGGCGAACCTAGCTTCACCAGGAGCGTGACAATCATATGAGTACCATAAAACCGATTTTTTCACTTTGACACGCATGGACACGCTCCTGAGGAGCGGGTGCGTCCGGGTGGTGGCTCAAACGCTTTGGGTCACCTAGTAGGTTCCATTGGCTACCATTAGAGCCATTTGTGGCGAACCTAGCTTCACCAGGAGCGTGGCAATCATATGAGTACCATAAAGACCAAATTTTTCACTTTGACACGCTCCTGAGGAGCGGGTGCGTCCGGGTGGTGGCTCAAACGCTTTGGGCCACCTAGTAGGTTCCATTGGCTACCATTAGAGCCATTTGTGGCGAACCTAGCTTCACCAGGAGCGTGACAATCATATGAGTACCATAAAAACCGATTTTTTCACTTTGACACGCATGGACACGCTCCTGAGGAGCGGGTGCGTCCGGGTGGTGGCTCAAACGCTTTGGGTCACCTAGTAGGTTCCATTGGCTACCATTAGAGCCATTTGTGGCGAACCTAGCTTCACCAGGAGCGTGGCAATCATATGAGTACCATAAAGACCAAATTTTTCACTTTGACACGCTCCTGAGGAGCGGGTGCGTCCGGGTGGTGGCTCAAACGCTTTGGGCCACCTAGTAGGTTCCATTGGCTACCATTAGAGCCATTTGTGGCGAACCTAGCTTCACCAGGAGCGTGACAATCATATGAGTACCATAAAAACCGATTTTTTCACTTTGACACGCATGGACACGCTCCTGAGGAGCGGGTGCGTCCGGGTGGTGGCTCAAACGCTTTGGGTCACCTAGTAGGTTCCATTGGCTACCATTAGAGCCATTTGTGGCGAACCTAGCTTCACCAGGAGCGTGGCAATCATATGAGTACCATAAAGACCAAATTTTTCACTTTGACACGCTCCTGAGGAGCGGGTGCGTCCGGGTGGTGGCTCAAACGCTTTGGGCCACCTAGTAGGTTCCATTGGCTACCATTAGAGCCATTTGTGGCGAACCTAGCTTCACCAGGAGCGTGACAATCATATGAGTACCATAAAAACCGATTTTTTCACTTTGACACGCATGGACACGCTCCTGAGGAGCGGGTGCGTCCGGGTGGTGGCTCAAACGCTTTGGGTCACCTAGTAGGTTCCATTGGCTACCATTAGAGCCATTTGTGGCGAACCTAGCTTCACCAGGAGCGTGGCAATCATATGAGTACCATAAAGACCAAATTTTTCACTTTGACACGCTCCTGAGGAGCGGGTGCGTCCGGGTGGTGGCTCAAACGCTTTGGGCCACCTAGTAGGTTCCATTGGCTACCATTAGAGCCATTTGTGGCGAACCTAGCTTCACCAGGAGCGTGACAATCATATGAGTACCATAAAAACCGATTTTTTCACTTTGACACGCATGGACACGCTCCTGAGGAGCGGGTGCGTCCGGGTGGTGGCTCAAACGCTTTGGGTCACCTAGTAGGTTCCATTGGCTACCATTAGAGCCATTTGTGGCGAACCTAGCTTCACCAGGAGCGTGGCAATCATATGAGTACCATAAAGACCAAATTTTTCACTTTGACACGCTCCTGAGGAGCGGGTGCGTCCGGGTGGTGGCTCAAACGCTTTGGGCCACCTAGTAGGTTCCATTGGCTACCATTAGAGCCATTTGTGGCGAACCTAGCTTCACCAGGAGCGTGACAATCATATGAGTACCATAAAAACCGATTTTTTCACTTTGACACGCATGGACACGCTCCTGAGGAGCGGGTGCGTCCGGGTGGTGGCTCAAACGCTTTGGGTCACCTAGTAGGTTCCATTGGCTACCATTAGAGCCATTTGTGGCGAACCTAGCTTCACCAGGAGCGTGGCAATCATATGAGTACCATAAAGACCAAATTTTTCACTTTGACACGCTCCTGAGGAGCGGGTGCGTCCGGGTGGTGGCTCAAACGCTTTGGGCCACCTAGTAGGTTCCATTGGCTACCATTAGAGCCATTTGTGGCGAACCTAGCTTCACCAGGAGCGTGACAATCATATGAGTACCATAAAAACCGATTTTTTCACTTTGACACGCATGGACACGCTCCTGAGGAGCGGGTGCGTCCGGGTGGTGGCTCAAACGCTTTGGGTCACCTAGTAGGTTCCATTGGCTACCATTAGAGCCATTTGTGGCGAACCTAGCTTCACCAGGAGCGTGGCAATCATATGAGTACCATAAAGACCAAATTTTTCACTTTGACACGCTCCTGAGGAGCGGGTGCGTCCGGGTGGTGGCTCAAACGCTTTGGGCCACCTAGTAGGTTCCATTGGCTACCATTAGAGCCATTTGTGGCGAACCTAGCTTCACCAGGAGCGTGACAATCATATGAGTACCATAAAAACCGATTTTTTCACTTTGACACGCATGGACACGCTCCTGAGGAGCGGGTGCGTCCGGGTGGTGGCTCAAACGCTTTGGGTCACCTAGTAGGTTCCATTGGCTACCATTAGAGCCATTTGTGGCGAACCTAGCTTCACCAGGAGCGTGGCAATCATATGAGTACCATAAAGACCAAATTTTTCACTTTGACACGCTCCTGAGGAGCGGGTGCGTCCGGGTGGTGGCTCAAACGCTTTGGGCCACCTAGTAGGTTCCATTGGCTACCATTAGAGCCATTTGTGGCGAACCTAGCTTCACCAGGAGCGTGACAATCATATGAGTACCATAAAAACCGATTTTTTCACTTTGACACGCATGGACACGCTCCTGAGGAGCGGGTGCGTCCGGGTGGTGGCTCAAACGCTTTGGGTCACCTAGTAGGTTCCATTGGCTACCATTAGAGCCATTTGTGGCGAACCTAGCTTCACCAGGAGCGTGGCAATCATATGAGTACCATAAAGACCAAATTTTTCACTTTGACACGCTCCTGAGGAGCGGGTGCGTCCGGGTGGTGGCTCAAACGCTTTGGGCCACCTAGTAGGTTCCATTGGCTACCATTAGAGCCATTTGTGGCGAACCTAGCTTCACCAGGAGCGTGACAATCATATGAGTACCATAAAAACCGATTTTTTCACTTTGACACGCATGGACACGCTCCTGAGGAGCGGGTGCGTCCGGGTGGTGGCTCAAACGCTTTGGGTCACCTAGTAGGTTCCATTGGCTACCATTAGAGCCATTTGTGGCGAACCTAGCTTCACCAGGAGCGTGGCAATCATATGAGTACCATAAAGACCAAATTTTTCACTTTGACACGCTCCTGAGGAGCGGGTGCGTCCGGGTGGTGGCTCAAACGCTTTGGGCCACCTAGTAGGTTCCATTGGCTACCATTAGAGCCATTTGTGGCGAACCTAGCTTCACCAGGAGCGTGACAATCATATGAGTACCATAAAAACCGATTTTTTCACTTTGACACGCATGGACACGCTCCTGAGGAGCGGGTGCGTCCGGGTGGTGGCTCAAACGCTTTGGGTCACCTAGTAGGTTCCATTGGCTACCATTAGAGCCATTTGTGGCGAACCTAGCTTCACCAGGAGCGTGGCAATCATATGAGTACCATAAAGACCAAATTTTTCACTTTGACACGCTCCTGAGGAGCGGGTGCGTCCGGGTGGTGGCTCAAACGCTTTGGGCCACCTAGTAGGTTCCATTGGCTACCATTAGAGCCATTTGTGGCGAACCTAGCTTCACCAGGAGCGTGACAATCATATGAGTACCATAAAAACCGATTTTTTCACTTTGACACGCATGGACACGCTCCTGAGGAGCGGGTGCGTCCGGGTGGTGGCTCAAACGCTTTGGGTCACCTAGTAGGTTCCATTGGCTACCATTAGAGCCATTTGTGGCGAACCTAGCTTCACCAGGAGCGTGACAATCATATGAGTACCATAAAAACCCATTTTTCACTTTGACACGCATGGACACGCTCCTGAGGAGCGGGTGCGTCCGGGTGGTGGCTCAAACGCTTTGGGTCACCTAGTAGGTTCCATTGGCTACCATTAGAGCCATTTGTGGCGAACCTAGCTTCACCAGGAGCGTGGCAATCATATGAGTACCATAAAGACCAAATTTTTCACTTTGACACGCATGGACACGCTCCTGAGGAGCGGGTGCGTCCGGGTGGTGGCTCAAACGCTTTGGGCCACCTAGTAGGTTCCATTGGCTACCATTAGAGCCATTTGTGGCGAACCTAGCTTCACCAGGAGCGTGACAATCATATGAGTACCATAAAAACCGATTTTTTCACTTTGACACGCATGGACACGCTCCTGAGGAGCGGGTGCGTCCGGGTGGTGGCTCAAACGCTTTGGGTCACCTAGTAGGTTCCATTGGCTACCATTAGAGCCATTTGTGGCGAACCTAGCTTCACCAGGAGCGTGGCAATCATATGAGTACCATAAAGACCAAATTTTTCACTTTGACACGCTCCTGAGGAGCGGGTGCGTCCGGGTGGTGGCTCAAACGCTTTGGGCCACCTAGTAGGTTCCATTGGCTACCATTAGAGCCATTTGTGGCGAACCTAGCTTCACCAGGAGCGTGACAATCATATGAGTACCATAAAAACCGATTTTTTCACTTTGACACGCATGGACACGCTCCTGAGGAGCGGGTGCGTCCGGGTGGTGGCTCAAACGCTTTGGGTCACCTAGTAGGTTCCATTGGCTACCATTAGAGCCATTTGTGGCGAACCTAGCTTCACCAGGAGCGTGGCAATCATATGAGTACCATAAAGACCAAATTTTTCACTTTGACACGCATGGACACGCTCCTGAGGAGCGGGTGCGTCCGGGTGGTGGCTCAAACGCTTTGGGCCACCTAGTAGGTTCCATTGGCTACCATTAGAGCCATTTGTGGCGAACCTAGCTTCACCAGGAGCGTGACAATCATATGAGTACCATAAAAACCGATTTTTTCACTTTGACACGCTCCTGAGGAGCGGGTGCGTCCGGGTGGTGGCTCAAACGCTTTGGGCCACCTAGTAGGTTCCATTGGCTACCATTAGAGCCATTTGTGGCGAACCTAGCTTCACCAGGAGCGTGACAATCATATGAGTACCATAAAAACCGATTTTTTCACTTTGACACGCATGGACACGCTCCTGAGGAGCGGGTGCGTCCGGGTGGTGGCTCAAACGCTTTGGGTCACCTAGTAGGTTCCATTGGCTACCATTAGAGCCATTTGTGGCGAACCTAGCTTCACCAGGAGCGTGGCAATCATATGAGTACCATAAAGACCAAATTTTTCACTTTGACACGCTCCTGAGGAGCGGGTGCGTCCGGGTGGTGGCTCAAACGCTTTGGGCCACCTAGTAGGTTCCATTGGCTACCATTAGAGCCATTTGTGGCGAACCTAGCTTCACCAGGAGCGTGACAATCATATGAGTACCATAAAAACCGATTTTTTCACTTTGACACGCATGGACACGCTCCTGAGGAGCGGGTGCGTCCGGGTGGTGGCTCAAACGCTTTGGGTCACCTAGTAGGTTCCATTGGCTACCATTAGAGCCATTTGTGGCGAACCTAGCTTCACCAGGAGCGTGGCAATCATATGAGTACCATAAAGACCAAATTTTTCACTTTGACACGCTCCTGAGGAGCGGGTGCGTCCGGGTGGTGGCTCAAACGCTTTGGGCCACCTAGTAGGTTCCATTGGCTACCATTAGAGCCATTTGTGGCGAACCTAGCTTCACCAGGAGCGTGACAATCATATGAGTACCATAAAAACCGATTTTTTCACTTTGACACGCATGGACACGCTCCTGAGGAGCGGGTGCGTCCGGGTGGTGGCTCAAACGCTTTGGGTCACCTAGTAGGTTCCATTGGCTACCATTAGAGCCATTTGTGGCGAACCTAGCTTCACCAGGAGCGTGGCAATCATATGAGTACCATAAAGACCAAATTTTTCACTTTGACACGCTCCTGAGGAGCGGGTGCGTCCGGGTGGTGGCTCAAACGCTTTGGGCCACCTAGTAGGTTCCATTGGCTACCATTAGAGCCATTTGTGGCGAACCTAGCTTCACCAGGAGCGTGACAATCATATGAGTACCATAAAAACCGATTTTTTCACTTTGACACGCATGGACACGCTCCTGAGGAGCGGGTGCGTCCGGGTGGTGGCTCAAACGCTTTGGGTCACCTAGTAGGTTCCATTGGCTACCATTAGAGCCATTTGTGGCGAACCTAGCTTCACCAGGAGCGTGGCAATCATATGAGTACCATAAAGACCAAATTTTTCACTTTGACACGCTCCTGAGGAGCGGGTGCGTCCGGGTGGTGGCTCAAACGCTTTGGGCCACCTAGTAGGTTCCATTGGCTACCATTAGAGCCATTTGTGGCGAACCTAGCTTCACCAGGAGCGTGACAATCATATGAGTACCATAAAAACCGATTTTTTCACTTTGACACGCATGGACACGCTCCTGAGGAGCGGGTGCGTCCGGGTGGTGGCTCAAACGCTTTGGGTCACCTAGTAGGTTCCATTGGCTACCATTAGAGCCATTTGTGGCGAACCTAGCTTCACCAGGAGCGTGGCAATCATATGAGTACCATAAAGACCAAATTTTTCACTTTGACACGCTCCTGAGGAGCGGGTGCGTCCGGGTGGTGGCTCAAACGCTTTGGGCCACCTAGTAGGTTCCATTGGCTACCATTAGAGCCATTTGTGGCGAACCTAGCTTCACCAGGAGCGTGACAATCATATGAGTACCATAAAAACCGATTTTTTCACTTTGACACGCATGGACACGCTCCTGAGGAGCGGGTGCGTCCGGGTGGTGGCTCAAACGCTTTGGGTCACCTAGTAGGTTCCATTGGCTACCATTAGAGCCATTTGTGGCGAACCTAGCTTCACCAGGAGCGTGGCAATCATATGAGTACCATAAAGACCAAATTTTTCACTTTGACACGCTCCTGAGGAGCGGGTGCGTCCGGGTGGTGGCTCAAACGCTTTGGGCCACCTAGTAGGTTCCATTGGCTACCATTAGAGCCATTTGTGGCGAACCTAGCTTCACCAGGAGCGTGACAATCATATGAGTACCATAAAAACCGATTTTTTCACTTTGACACGCATGGACACGCTCCTGAGGAGCGGGTGCGTCCGGGTGGTGGCTCAAACGCTTTGGGTCACCTAGTAGGTTCCATTGGCTACCATTAGAGCCATTTGTGGCGAACCTAGCTTCACCAGGAGCGTGGCAATCATATGAGTACCATAAAGACCAAATTTTTCACTTTGACACGCTCCTGAGGAGCGGGTGCGTCCGGGTGGTGGCTCAAACGCTTTGGGCCACCTAGTAGGTTCCATTGGCTACCATTAGAGCCATTTGTGGCGAACCTAGCTTCACCAGGAGCGTGACAATCATATGAGTACCATAAAAACCGATTTTTTCACTTTGACACGCATGGACACGCTCCTGAGGAGCGGGTGCGTCCGGGTGGTGGCTCAAACGCTTTGGGTCACCTAGTAGGTTCCATTGGCTACCATTAGAGCCATTTGTGGCGAACCTAGCTTCACCAGGAGCGTGGCAATCATATGAGTACCATAAAGACCAAATTTTTCACTTTGACACGCTCCTGAGGAGCGGGTGCGTCCGGGTGGTGGCTCAAACGCTTTGGGCCACCTAGTAGGTTCCATTGGCTACCATTAGAGCCATTTGTGGCGAACCTAGCTTCACCAGGAGCGTGACAATCATATGAGTACCATAAAAACCGATTTTTTCACTTTGACACGCATGGACACGCTCCTGAGGAGCGGGTGCGTCCGGGTGGTGGCTCAAACGCTTTGGGTCACCTAGTAGGTTCCATTGGCTACCATTAGAGCCATTTGTGGCGAACCTAGCTTCACCAGGAGCGTGGCAATCATATGAGTACCATAAAGACCAAATTTTTCACTTTGACACGCTCCTGAGGAGCGGGTGCGTCCGGGTGGTGGCTCAAACGCTTTGGGCCACCTAGTAGGTTCCATTGGCTACCATTAGAGCCATTTGTGGCGAACCTAGCTTCACCAGGAGCGTGACAATCATATGAGTACCATAAAAACCGATTTTTTCACTTTGACACGCATGGACACGCTCCTGAGGAGCGGGTGCGTCCGGGTGGTGGCTCAAACGCTTTGGGTCACCTAGTAGGTTCCATTGGCTACCATTAGAGCCATTTGTGGCGAACCTAGCTTCACCAGGAGCGTGGCAATCATATGAGTACCATAAAGACCAAATTTTTCACTTTGACACGCTCCTGAGGAGCGGGTGCGTCCGGGTGGTGGCTCAAACGCTTTGGGCCACCTAGTAGGTTCCATTGGCTACCATTAGAGCCATTTGTGGCGAACCTAGCTTCACCAGGAGCGTGACAATCATATGAGTACCATAAAAACCGATTTTTTCACTTTGACACGCATGGACACGCTCCTGAGGAGCGGGTGCGTCCGGGTGGTGGCTCAAACGCTTTGGGTCACCTAGTAGGTTCCATTGGCTACCATTAGAGCCATTTGTGGCGAACCTAGCTTCACCAGGAGCGTGGCAATCATATGAGTACCATAAAGACCAAATTTTTCACTTTGACACGCGACACGCTCCTGAGGAGCGGGTGCGTCCGGGTGGTGGCTCAAACGCTTTGGGCCACCTAGTAGGTTCCATTGGCTACCATTAGAGCCATTTGTGGCGAACCTAGCTTCACCAGGAGCGTGACAATCATATGAGTACCATAAAACCGATTTTTCACTTTGACACGCATGGACACGCTCCTGAGGAGCGGGTGCGTCCGGGTGGTGGCTCAAACGCTTTGGGTCACCTAGTAGGTTCCATTGGCTACCATTAGAGCCATTTGTGGCGAACCTAGCTTCACCAGGAGCGTGGCAATCATATGAGTACCATAAAGACCAAATTTTTCACTTTGACACGCTCCTGAGGAGCGGGTGCGTCCGGGTGGTGGCTCAAACGCTTTGGGCCACCTAGTAGGTTCCATTGGCTACCATTAGAGCCATTTGTGGCGAACCTAGCTTCACCAGGAGCGTGACAATCATATGAGTACCATAAAAACCGATTTTTTCACTTTGACACGCATGGACACGCTCCTGAGGAGCGGGTGCGTCCGGGTGGTGGCTCAAACGCTTTGGGTCACCTAGTAGGTTCCATTGGCTACCATTAGAGCCATTTGTGGCGAACCTAGCTTCACCAGGAGCGTGGCAATCATATGAGTACCATAAAGACCAAATTTTTCACTTTGACACGCTCCTGAGGAGCGGGTGCGTCCGGGTGGTGGCTCAAACGCTTTGGGCCACCTAGTAGGTTCCATTGGCTACCATTAGAGCCATTTGTGGCGAACCTAGCTTCACCAGGAGCGTGACAATCATATGAGTACCATAAAAACCGATATTGTCACTTTGACACGCATGGACACGCTCCTGAGGAGCGGGTGCGTCCGGGTGGTGGCTCAAACGCTTTGGGTCACCTAGTAGGTTCCATTGGCTACCATTAGAGCCATTTGTGGCGAACCTAGCTTCACCAGGAGCGTGGCAATCATATGAGTACCATAAAGACCAAATTTTTCACTTTGACACGCTCCTGAGGAGCGGGTGCGTCCGGGTGGTGGCTCAAACGCTTTGGGCCACCTAGTAGGTTCCATTGGCTACCATTAGAGCCATTTGTGGCGAACCTAGCTTCACCAGGAGCGTGACAATCATATGAGTACCATAAAAACCGATTTTTTCACTTTGACACGCATGGACACGCTCCTGAGGAGCGGGTGCGTCCGGGTGGTGGCTCAAACGCTTTGGGTCACCTAGTAGGTTCCATTGGCTACCATTAGAGCCATTTGTGGCGAACCTAGCTTCACCAGGAGCGTGGCAATCATATGAGTACCATAAAGACCAAATTTTTCACTTTGACACGCTCCTGAGGAGCGGGTGCGTCCGGGTGGTGGCTCAAACGCTTTGGGCCACCTAGTAGGTTCCATTGGCTACCATTAGAGCCATTTGTGGCGAACCTAGCTTCACCAGGAGCGTGACAATCATATGAGTACCATAAAAACCGATTTTTTCACTTTGACACGCATGGACACGCTCCTGAGGAGCGGGTGCGTCCGGGTGGTGGCTCAAACGCTTTGGGTCACCTAGTAGGTTCCATTGGCTACCATTAGAGCCATTTGTGGCGAACCTAGCTTCACCAGGAGCGTGGCAATCATATGAGTACCATAAAGACCAAATTTTTCACTTTGACACGCTCCTGAGGAGCGGGTGCGTCCGGGTGGTGGCTCAAACGCTTTGGGCCACCTAGTAGGTTCCATTGGCTACCATTAGAGCCATTTGTGGCGAACCTAGCTTCACCAGGAGCGTGACAATCATATGAGTACCATAAAAACCGATTTTTTCACTTTGACACGCATGGACACGCTCCTGAGGAGCGGGTGCGTCCGGGTGGTGGCTCAAACGCTTTGGGTCACCTAGTAGGTTCCATTGGCTACCATTAGAGCCATTTGTGGCGAACCTAGCTTCACCAGGAGCGTGGCAATCATATGAGTACCATAAAGACCAAATTTTTCACTTTGACACGCTCCTGAGGAGCGGGTGCGTCCGGGTGGTGGCTCAAACGCTTTGGGCCACCTAGTAGGTTCCATTGGCTACCATTAGAGCCATTTGTGGCGAACCTAGCTTCACCAGGAGCGTGACAATCATATGAGTACCATAAAAACCGATTTTTTCACTTTGACACGCATGGACACGCTCCTGAGGAGCGGGTGCGTCCGGGTGGTGGCTCAAACGCTTTGGGTCACCTAGTAGGTTCCATTGGCTACCATTAGAGCCATTTGTGGCGAACCTAGCTTCACCAGGAGCGTGGCAATCATATGAGTACCATAAAGACCAAATTTTTCACTTTGACACGCTCCTGAGGAGCGGGTGCGTCCGGGTGGTGGCTCAAACGCTTTGGGCCACCTAGTAGGTTCCATTGGCTACCATTAGAGCCATTTGTGGCGAACCTAGCTTCACCAGGAGCGTGACAATCATATGAGTACCATAAAAACCGATTTTTTCACTTTGACACGCATGGACACGCTCCTGAGGAGCGGGTGCGTCCGGGTGGTGGCTCAAACGCTTTGGGTCACCTAGTAGGTTCCATTGGCTACCATTAGAGCCATTTGTGGCGAACCTAGCTTCACCAGGAGCGTGGCAATCATATGAGTACCATAAAGACCAAATTTTTCACTTTGACACGCTCCTGAGGAGCGGGTGCGTCCGGGTGGTGGCTCAAACGCTTTGGGCCACCTAGTAGGTTCCATTGGCTACCATTAGAGCCATTTGTGGCGAACCTAGCTTCACCAGGAGCGTGACAATCATATGAGTACCATAAAAACCGATTTTTTCACTTTGACACGCATGGACACGCTCCTGAGGAGCGGGTGCGTCCGGGTGGTGGCTCAAACGCTTTGGGTCACCTAGTAGGTTCCATTGGCTACCATTAGAGCCATTTGTGGCGAACCTAGCTTCACCAGGAGCGTGGCAATCATATGAGTACCATAAAGACCAAATTTTTCACTTTGACACGCTCCTGAGGAGCGGGTGCGTCCGGGTGGTGGCTCAAACGCTTTGGGCCACCTAGTAGGTTCCATTGGCTACCATTAGAGCCATTTGTGGCGAACCTAGCTTCACCAGGAGCGTGACAATCATATGAGTACCATAAAAACCGATTTTTTCACTTTGACACGCATGGACACGCTCCTGAGGAGCGGGTGCGTCCGGGTGGTGGCTCAAACGCTTTGGGTCACCTAGTAGGTTCCATTGGCTACCATTAGAGCCATTTGTGGCGAACCTAGCTTCACCAGGAGCGTGGCAATCATATGAGTACCATAAAGACCAAATTTTTCACTTTGACACGCTCCTGAGGAGCGGGTGCGTCCGGGTGGTGGCTCAAACGCTTTGGGCCACCTAGTAGGTTCCATTGGCTACCATTAGAGCCATTTGTGGCGAACCTAGCTTCACCAGGAGCGTGACAATCATATGAGTACCATAAAAACCGATTTTTTCACTTTGACACGCATGGACACGCTCCTGAGGAGCGGGTGCGTCCGGGTGGTGGCTCAAACGCTTTGGGTCACCTAGTAGGTTCCATTGGCTACCATTAGAGCCATTTGTGGCGAACCTAGCTTCACCAGGAGCGTGGCAATCATATGAGTACCATAAAGACCAAATTTTTCACTTTGACACGCTCCTGAGGAGCGGGTGCGTCCGGGTGGTGGCTCAAACGCTTTGGGCCACCTAGTAGGTTCCATTGGCTACCATTAGAGCCATTTGTGGCGAACCTAGCTTCACCAGGAGCGTGACAATCATATGAGTACCATAAAAACCGATTTTTTCACTTTGACACGCATGGACACGCTCCTGAGGAGCGGGTGCGTCCGGGTGGTGGCTCAAACGCTTTGGGTCACCTAGTAGGTTCCATTGGCTACCATTAGAGCCATTTGTGGCGAACCTAGCTTCACCAGGAGCGTGGCAATCATATGAGTACCATAAAGACCAAATTTTTCACTTTGACACGCTCCTGAGGAGCGGGTGCGTCCGGGTGGTGGCTCAAACGCTTTGGGCCACCTAGTAGGTTCCATTGGCTACCATTAGAGCCATTTGTGGCGAACCTAGCTTCACCAGGAGCGTGACAATCATATGAGTACCATAAAAACCGATTTTTTCACTTTGACACGCATGGACACGCTCCTGAGGAGCGGGTGCGTCCGGGTGGTGGCTCAAACGCTTTGGGTCACCTAGTAGGTTCCATTGGCTACCATTAGAGCCATTTGTGGCGAACCTAGCTTCACCAGGAGCGTGGCAATCATATGAGTACCATAAAGACCAAATTTTTCACTTTGACACGCTCCTGAGGAGCGGGTGCGTCCGGGTGGTGGCTCAAACGCTTTGGGCCACCTAGTAGGTTCCATTGGCTACCATTAGAGCCATTTGTGGCGAACCTAGCTTCACCAGGAGCGTGACAATCATATGAGTACCATAAAAACCGATTTTTTCACTTTGACACGCATGGACACGCTCCTGAGGAGCGGGTGCGTCCGGGTGGTGGCTCAAACGCTTTGGGTCACCTAGTAGGTTCCATTGGCTACCATTAGAGCCATTTGTGGCGAACCTAGCTTCACCAGGAGCGTGGCAATCATATGAGTACCATAAAGACCAAATTTTTCACTTTGACACGCTCCTGAGGAGCGGGTGCGTCCGGGTGGTGGCTCAAACGCTTTGGGCCACCTAGTAGGTTCCATTGGCTACCATTAGAGCCATTTGTGGCGAACCTAGCTTCACCAGGAGCGTGACAATCATATGAGTACCATAAAAACCGATTTTTTCACTTTGACACGCATGGACACGCTCCTGAGGAGCGGGTGCGTCCGGGTGGTGGCTCAAACGCTTTGGGTCACCTAGTAGGTTCCATTGGCTACCATTAGAGCCATTTGTGGCGAACCTAGCTTCACCAGGAGCGTGGCAATCATATGAGTACCATAAAGACCAAATTTTTCACTTTGACACGCTCCTGAGGAGCGGGTGCGTCCGGGTGGTGGCTCAAACGCTTTGGGCCACCTAGTAGGTTCCATTGGCTACCATTAGAGCCATTTGTGGCGAACCTAGCTTCACCAGGAGCGTGACAATCATATGAGTACCATAAAAACCGATTTTTTCACTTTGACACGCATGGACACGCTCCTGAGGAGCGGGTGCGTCCGGGTGGTGGCTCAAACGCTTTGGGTCACCTAGTAGGTTCCATTGGCTACCATTAGAGCCATTTGTGGCGAACCTAGCTTCACCAGGAGCGTGGCAATCATATGAGTACCATAAAGACCAAATTTTTCACTTTGACACGCTCCTGAGGAGCGGGTGCGTCCGGGTGGTGGCTCAAACGCTTTGGGCCACCTAGTAGGTTCCATTGGCTACCATTAGAGCCATTTGTGGCGAACCTAGCTTCACCAGGAGCGTGACAATCATATGAGTACCATAAAAACCGATTTTTTCACTTTGACACGCATGGACACGCTCCTGAGGAGCGGGTGCGTCCGGGTGGTGGCTCAAACGCTTTGGGTCACCTAGTAGGTTCCATTGGCTACCATTAGAGCCATTTGTGGCGAACCTAGCTTCACCAGGAGCGTGGCAATCATATGAGTACCATAAAGACCAAATTTTTCACTTTGACACGCTCCTGAGGAGCGGGTGCGTCCGGGTGGTGGCTCAAACGCTTTGGGCCACCTAGTAGGTTCCATTGGCTACCATTAGAGCCATTTGTGGCGAACCTAGCTTCACCAGGAGCGTGACAATCATATGAGTACCATAAAAACCGATTTTTTCACTTTGACACGCATGGACACGCTCCTGAGGAGCGGGTGCGTCCGGGTGGTGGCTCAAACGCTTTGGGTCACCTAGTAGGTTCCATTGGCTACCATTAGAGCCATTTGTGGCGAACCTAGCTTCACCAGGAGCGTGGCAATCATATGAGTACCATAAAGACCAAATTTTTCACTTTGACACGCTCCTGAGGAGCGGGTGCGTCCGGGTGGTGGCTCAAACGCTTTGGGCCACCTAGTAGGTTCCATTGGCTACCATTAGAGCCATTTGTGGCGAACCTAGCTTCACCAGGAGCGTGACAATCATATGAGTACCATAAAAACCGATTTTTTCACTTTGACACGCATGGACACGCTCCTGAGGAGCGGGTGCGTCCGGGTGGTGGCTCAAACGCTTTGGGTCACCTAGTAGGTTCCATTGGCTACCATTAGAGCCATTTGTGGCGAACCTAGCTTCACCAGGAGCGTGGCAATCATATGAGTACCATAAAGACCAAATTTTTCACTTTGACACGCTCCTGAGGAGCGGGTGCGTCCGGGTGGTGGCTCAAACGCTTTGGGCCACCTAGTAGGTTCCATTGGCTACCATTAGAGCCATTTGTGGCGAACCTAGCTTCACCAGGAGCGTGACAATCATATGAGTACCATAAAAACCGATTTTTTCACTTTGACACGCATGGACACGCTCCTGAGGAGCGGGTGCGTCCGGGTGGTGGCTCAAACGCTTTGGGTCACCTAGTAGGTTCCATTGGCTACCATTAGAGCCATTTGTGGCGAACCTAGCTTCACCAGGAGCGTGGCAATCATATGAGTACCATAAAGACCAAATTTTTCACTTTGACACGCTCCTGAGGAGCGGGTGCGTCCGGGTGGTGGCTCAAACGCTTTGGGCCACCTAGTAGGTTCCATTGGCTACCATTAGAGCCATTTGTGGCGAACCTAGCTTCACCAGGAGCGTGACAATCATATGAGTACCATAAAAACCGATTTTTTCACTTTGACACGCATGGACACGCTCCTGAGGAGCGGGTGCGTCCGGGTGGTGGCTCAAACGCTTTGGGTCACCTAGTAGGTTCCATTGGCTACCATTAGAGCCATTTGTGGCGAACCTAGCTTCACCAGGAGCGTGGCAATCATATGAGTACCATAAAGACCAAATTTTTCACTTTGACACGCATGGACACGCTCCTGAGGAGCGGGTGCGTCCGGGTGGTGGCTCAAACGCTTTGGGCCACCTAGTAGGTTCCATTGGCTACCATTAGAGCCATTTGTGGCGAACCTAGCTTCACCAGGAGCGTGACAATCATATGAGTACCATAAAGACCGATTTTTTCACTTTGACACGCATGGACACGCTCCTGAGGAGCGGGTGCGTCCGGGTGGTGGCTCAAACGCTTTGGGTCACCTAGTAGGTTCCATTGGCTACCATTAGAGCCATTTGTGGCGAACCTAGCTTCACCAGGAGCGTGGCAATCATATGAGTACCATAAAGACCAAATTTTTCACTTTGACACGCTCCTGAGGAGCGGGTGCGTCCGGGTGGTGGCTCAAACGCTTTGGGCCACCTAGTAGGTTCCATTGGCTACCATTAGAGCCATTTGTGGCGAACCTAGCTTCACCAGGAGCGTGACAATCATATGAGTACCATAAAAACCGATTTTTTCACTTTGACACGCATGGACACGCTCCTGAGGAGCGGGTGCGTCCGGGTGGTGGCTCAAACGCTTTGGGTCACCTAGTAGGTTCCATTGGCTACCATTAGAGCCATTTGTGGCGAACCTAGCTTCACCAGGAGCGTGGCAATCATATGAGTACCATAAAGACCAAATTTTTCACTTTGACACGCTCCTGAGGAGCGGGTGCGTCCGGGTGGTGGCTCAAACGCTTTGGGCCACCTAGTAGGTTCCATTGGCTACCATTAGAGCCATTTGTGGCGAACCTAGCTTCACCAGGAGCGTGACAATCATATGAGTACCATAAAAACCGATTTTTTCACTTTGACACGCATGGACACGCTCCTGAGGAGCGGGTGCGTCCGGGTGGTGGCTCAAACGCTTTGGGTCACCTAGTAGGTTCCATTGGCTACCATTAGAGCCATTTGTGGCGAACCTAGCTTCACCAGGAGCGTGGCAATCATATGAGTACCATAAAGACCAAATTTTTCACTTTGACACGCTCCTGAGGAGCGGGTGCGTCCGGGTGGTGGCTCAAACGCTTTGGGCCACCTAGTAGGTTCCATTGGCTACCATTAGAGCCATTTGTGGCGAACCTAGCTTCACCAGGAGCGTGACAATCATATGAGTACCATAAAAACCCATTTTTCACTTTGACACGCATGGACACGCTCCTGAGGAGCGGGTGCGTCCGGGTGGTGGCTCAAACGCTTTGGGTCACCTAGTAGGTTCCATTGGCTACCATTAGAGCCATTTGTGGCGAACCTAGCTTCACCAGGAGCGTGGCAATCATATGAGTACCATAAAGACCAAATTTTTCACTTTGACACGCTCCTGAGGAGCGGGTGCGTCCGGGTGGTGGCTCAAACGCTTTGGGCCACCTAGTAGGTTCCATTGGCTACCATTAGAGCCATTTGTGGCGAACCTAGCTTCACCAGGAGCGTGACAATCATATGAGTACCATAAAAACCGATTTTTTCACTTTGACACGCATGGACACGCTCCTGAGGAGCGGGTGCGTCCGGGTGGTGGCTCAAACGCTTTGGGTCACCTAGTAGGTTCCATTGGCTACCATTAGAGCCATTTGTGGCGAACCTAGCTTCACCAGGAGCGTGGCAATCATATGAGTACCATAAAGACCAAATTTTTCACTTTGACACGCTCCTGAGGAGCGGGTGCGTCCGGGTGGTGGCTCAAACGCTTTGGGCCACCTAGTAGGTTCCATTGGCTACCATTAGAGCCATTTGTGGCGAACCTAGCTTCACCAGGAGCGTGACAATCATATGAGTACCATAAAAACCGATTTTTTCACTTTGACACGCATGGACACGCTCCTGAGGAGCGGGTGCGTCCGGGTGGTGGCTCAAACGCTTTGGGTCACCTAGTAGGTTCCATTGGCTACCATTAGAGCCATTTGTGGCGAACCTAGCTTCACCAGGAGCGTGGCAATCATATGAGTACCATAAAGACCAAATTTTTCACTTTGACACGCTCCTGAGGAGCGGGTGCGTCCGGGTGGTGGCTCAAACGCTTTGGGCCACCTAGTAGGTTCCATTGGCTACCATTAGAGCCATTTGTGGCGAACCTAGCTTCACCAGGAGCGTGACAATCATATGAGTACCATAAAAACCGATTTTTTCACTTTGACACGCATGGACACGCTCCTGAGGAGCGGGTGCGTCCGGGTGGTGGCTCAAACGCTTTGGGTCACCTAGTAGGTTCCATTGGCTACCATTAGAGCCATTTGTGGCGAACCTAGCTTCACCAGGAGCGTGGCAATCATATGAGTACCATAAAGACCAAATTTTTCACTTTGACACGCTCCTGAGGAGCGGGTGCGTCCGGGTGGTGGCTCAAACGCTTTGGGCCACCTAGTAGGTTCCATTGGCTACCATTAGAGCCATTTGTGGCGAACCTAGCTTCACCAGGAGCGTGACAATCATATGAGTACCATAAAAACCGATTTTTTCACTTTGACACGCATGGACACGCTCCTGAGGAGCGGGTGCGTCCGGGTGGTGGCTCAAACGCTTTGGGTCACCTAGTAGGTTCCATTGGCTACCATTAGAGCCATTTGTGGCGAACCTAGCTTCACCAGGAGCGTGGCAATCATATGAGTACCATAAAGACCAAATTTTTCACTTTGACACGCTCCTGAGGAGCGGGTGCGTCCGGGTGGTGGCTCAAACGCTTTGGGCCACCTAGTAGGTTCCATTGGCTACCATTAGAGCCATTTGTGGCGAACCTAGCTTCACCAGGAGCGTGACAATCATATGAGTACCATAAAAACCGATTTTTTCACTTTGACACGCATGGACACGCTCCTGAGGAGCGGGTGCGTCCGGGTGGTGGCTCAAACGCTTTGGGTCACCTAGTAGGTTCCATTGGCTACCATTAGAGCCATTTGTGGCGAACCTAGCTTCACCAGGAGCGTGGCAATCATATGAGTACCATAAAGACCAAATTTTTCACTTTGACACGCTCCTGAGGAGCGGGTGCGTCCGGGTGGTGGCTCAAACGCTTTGGGCCACCTAGTAGGTTCCATTGGCTACCATTAGAGCCATTTGTGGCGAACCTAGCTTCACCAGGAGCGTGACAATCATATGAGTACCATAAAAACCGATTTTTTCACTTTGACACGCATGGACACGCTCCTGAGGAGCGGGTGCGTCCGGGTGGTGGCTCAAACGCTTTGGGTCACCTAGTAGGTTCCATTGGCTACCATTAGAGCCATTTGTGGCGAACCTAGCTTCACCAGGAGCGTGGCAATCATATGAGTACCATAAAGACCAAATTTTTCACTTTGACACGCTCCTGAGGAGCGGGTGCGTCCGGGTGGTGGCTCAAACGCTTTGGGCCACCTAGTAGGTTCCATTGGCTACCATTAGAGCCATTTGTGGCGAACCTAGCTTCACCAGGAGCGTGACAATCATATGAGTACCATAAAAACCGATTTTTTCACTTTGACACGCATGGACACGCTCCTGAGGAGCGGGTGCGTCCGGGTGGTGGCTCAAACGCTTTGGGTCACCTAGTAGGTTCCATTGGCTACCATTAGAGCCATTTGTGGCGAACCTAGCTTCACCAGGAGCGTGGCAATCATATGAGTACCATAAAGACCAAATTTTTCACTTTGACACGCTCCTGAGGAGCGGGTGCGTCCGGGTGGTGGCTCAAACGCTTTGGGCCACCTAGTAGGTTCCATTGGCTACCATTAGAGCCATTTGTGGCGAACCTAGCTTCACCAGGAGCGTGACAATCATATGAGTACCATAAAAACCGATTTTTTCACTTTGACACGCATGGACACGCTCCTGAGGAGCGGGTGCGTCCGGGTGGTGGCTCAAACGCTTTGGGTCACCTAGTAGGTTCCATTGGCTACCATTAGAGCCATTTGTGGCGAACCTAGCTTCACCAGGAGCGTGGCAATCATATGAGTACCATAAAGACCAAATTTTTCACTTTGACACGCATGGACACGCTCCTGAGGAGCGGGTGCGTCCGGGTGGTGGCTCAAACGCTTTGGGCCACCTAGTAGGTTCCATTGGCTACCATTAGAGCCATTTGTGGCGAACCTAGCTTCACCAGGAGCGTGACAATCATATGAGTACCATAAAGACCGATTTTTTCACTTTGACACGCATGGACACGCTCCTGAGGAGCGGGTGCGTCCGGGTGGTGGCTCAAACGCTTTGGGCCACCTAGTAGGTTCCATTGGCTACCATTAGAGCCATTTGTGGCGAACCTAGCTTCACCAGGAGCGTGACAATCATATGAGTACCATAAAAACCCATTTTTCACTTTGACACGCATGGACACGCTCCTGAGGAGCGGGTGCGTCCGGGTGGTGGCTCAAACGCTTTGGGTCACCTAGTAGGTTCCATTGGCTACCATTAGAGCCATTTGTGGCGAACCTAGCTTCACCAGGAGCGTGGCAATCATATGAGTACCATAAAGACCAAATTTTTCACTTTGACACGCTCCTGAGGAGCGGGTGCGTCCGGGTGGTGGCTCAAACGCTTTGGGCCACCTAGTAGGTTCCATTGGCTACCATTAGAGCCATTTGTGGCGAACCTAGCTTCACCAGGAGCGTGACAATCATATGAGTACCATAAAAACCCATTTTTCACTTTGACACGCATGGACACGCTCCTGAGGAGCGGGTGCGTCCGGGTGGTGGCTCAAACGCTTTGGGTCACCTAGTAGGTTCCATTGGCTACCATTAGAGCCATTTGTGGCGAACCTAGCTTCACCAGGAGCGTGGCAATCATATGAGTACCATAAAGACCAAATTTTTCACTTTGACACGCTCCTGAGGAGCGGGTGCGTCCGGGTGGTGGCTCAAACGCTTTGGGCCACCTAGTAGGTTCCATTGGCTACCATTAGAGCCATTTGTGGCGAACCTAGCTTCACCAGGAGCGTGACAATCATATGAGTACCATAAAAACCGATTTTTTCACTTTGACACGCATGGACACGCTCCTGAGGAGCGGGTGCGTCCGGGTGGTGGCTCAAACGCTTTGGGTCACCTAGTAGGTTCCATTGGCTACCATTAGAGCCATTTGTGGCGAACCTAGCTTCACCAGGAGCGTGGCAATCATATGAGTACCATAAAGACCAAATTTTTCACTTTGACACGCATGGACACGCTCCTGAGGAGCGGGTGCGTCCGGGTGGTGGCTCAAACGCTTTGGGCCACCTAGTAGGTTCCATTGGCTACCATTAGAGCCATTTGTGGCGAACCTAGCTTCACCAGGAGCGTGACAATCATATGAGTACCATAAAAACCGATTTTTTCACTTTGACACGCATGGACACGCTCCTGAGGAGCGGGTGCGTCCGGGTGGTGGCTCAAACGCTTTGGGTCACCTAGTAGGTTCCATTGGCTACCATTAGAGCCATTTGTGGCGAACCTAGCTTCACCAGGAGCGTGACAATCATATGAGTACCATAAAAACCGATTTTTTCACTTTGACACGCATGGACACGCTCCTGAGGAGCGGGTGCGTCCGGGTGGTGGCTCAAACGCTTTGGGCCACCTAGTAGGTTCCATTGGCTACCATTAGAGCCATTTGTGGCGAACCTAGCTTCACCAGGAGCGTGACAATCATATGAGTACCATAAAAACCGATTTTTTCACTTTGACACGCATGGACACGCTCCTGAGGAGCGGGTGCGTCCGGGTGGTGGCTCAAACGCTTTGGGTCACCTAGTAGGTTCCATTGGCTACCATTAGAGCCATTTGTGGCGAACCTAGCTTCACCAGGAGCGTGACAATCATATGAGTACCATAAAGACCAAATTTTTCACTTTGACACGCATGGACACGCTCCTGAGGAGCGGGTGCGTCCGGGTGGTGGCTCAAACGCTTTGGGTCACCTAGTAGGTTCCATTGGCTACCATTAGAGCCATTTGTGGCGAACCTAGCTTCACCAGGAGCGTGACAATCATATGAGTACCATAAAAACCGATTTTTTCACTTTGACACGCATGGACACGCTCCTGAGGAGCGGGTGCGTCCGGGTGGTGGCTCAAACGCTTTGGGTCACCTAGTAGGTTCCATTGGCTACCATTAGAGCCATTTGTGGCGAACCTAGCTTCACCAGGAGCGTGGCAATCATATGAGTACCATAAAGACCGATTTTTTCACTTTGACACGCATGGACACGCTCCTGAGGAGCGGGTGCGTCCGGGTGGTGGCTCAAACGCTTTGGGCCACCTAGTAGGTTCCATTGGCTACCATTAGAGCCATTTGTGGCGAACCTAGCTTCACCAGGAGCGTGACAATCATATGAGTACCATAAACACCGATTTTTTCACTTTGACACGCATGGACACGCTCCTGAGGAGCGGGTGCGTCCGGGTGGTGGCTCAAACGCTTTGGGTCACCTAGTAGGTTCCATTGGCTACCATTAGAGCCATTTGTGGCGAACCTAGCTTCACCAGGAGCGTGGCAATCATATGAGTACCATAAAGACCAAATTTTTCACTTTGACACGCTCCTGAGGAGCGGGTGCGTCCGGGTGGTGGCTCAAACGCTTTGGGCCACCTAGTAGGTTCCATTGGCTACCATTAGAGCCATTTGTGGCGAACCTAGCTTCACCAGGAGCGTGACAATCATATGAGTACCATAAAAACCCATTTTTCACTTTGACACGCATGGACACGCTCCTGAGGAGCGGGTGCGTCCGGGTGGTGGCTCAAACGCTTTGGGTCACCTAGTAGGTTCCATTGGCTACCATTAGAGCCATTTGTGGCGAACCTAGCTTCACCAGGAGCGTGGCAATCATATGAGTACCATAAAGACCAAATTTTTCACTTTGACACGCTCCTGAGGAGCGGGTGCGTCCGGGTGGTGGCTCAAACGCTTTGGGCCACCTAGTAGGTTCCATTGGCTACCATTAGAGCCATTTGTGGCGAACCTAGCTTCACCAGGAGCGTGACAATCATATGAGTACCATAAAAACCCATTTTTCACTTTGACACGCATGGACACGCTCCTGAGGAGCGGGTGCGTCCGGGTGGTGGCTCAAACGCTTTGGGTCACCTAGTAGGTTCCATTGGCTACCATTAGAGCCATTTGTGGCGAACCTAGCTTCACCAGGAGCGTGGCAATCATATGAGTACCATAAAGACCAAATTTTTCACTTTGACACGCTCCTGAGGAGCGGGTGCGTCCGGGTGGTGGCTCAAACGCTTTGGGCCACCTAGTAGGTTCCATTGGCTACCATTAGAGCCATTTGTGGCGAACCTAGCTTCACCAGGAGCGTGACAATCATATGAGTACCATAAAAACCGATTTTTTCACTTTGACACGCATGGACACGCTCCTGAGGAGCGGGTGCGTCCGGGTGGTGGCTCAAACGCTTTGGGTCACCTAGTAGGTTCCATTGGCTACCATTAGAGCCATTTGTGGCGAACCTAGCTTCACCAGGAGCGTGGCAATCATATGAGTACCATAAAGACCAAATTTTTCACTTTGACACGCTCCTGAGGAGCGGGTGCGTCCGGGTGGTGGCTCAAACGCTTTGGGCCACCTAGTAGGTTCCATTGGCTACCATTAGAGCCATTTGTGGCGAACCTAGCTTCACCAGGAGCGTGACAATCATATGAGTACCATAAAAACCGATTTTTTCACTTTGACACGCATGGACACGCTCCTGAGGAGCGGGTGCGTCCGGGTGGTGGCTCAAACGCTTTGGGTCACCTAGTAGGTTCCATTGGCTACCATTAGAGCCATTTGTGGCGAACCTAGCTTCACCAGGAGCGTGGCAATCATATGAGTACCATAAAGACCAAATTTTTCACTTTGACACGCTCCTGAGGAGCGGGTGCGTCCGGGTGGTGGCTCAAACGCTTTGGGCCACCTAGTAGGTTCCATTGGCTACCATTAGAGCCATTTGTGGCGAACCTAGCTTCACCAGGAGCGTGACAATCATATGAGTACCATAAAAACCGATTTTTTCACTTTGACACGCATGGACACGCTCCTGAGGAGCGGGTGCGTCCGGGTGGTGGCTCAAACGCTTTGGGTCACCTAGTAGGTTCCATTGGCTACCATTAGAGCCATTTGTGGCGAACCTAGCTTCACCAGGAGCGTGGCAATCATATGAGTACCATAAAGACCAAATTTTTCACTTTGACACGCTCCTGAGGAGCGGGTGCGTCCGGGTGGTGGCTCAAACGCTTTGGGCCACCTAGTAGGTTCCATTGGCTACCATTAGAGCCATTTGTGGCGAACCTAGCTTCACCAGGAGCGTGACAATCATATGAGTACCATAAAAACCGATTTTTTCACTTTGACACGCATGGACACGCTCCTGAGGAGCGGGTGCGTCCGGGTGGTGGCTCAAACGCTTTGGGTCACCTAGTAGGTTCCATTGGCTACCATTAGAGCCATTTGTGGCGAACCTAGCTTCACCAGGAGCGTGGCAATCATATGAGTACCATAAAGACCAAATTTTTCACTTTGACACGCTCCTGAGGAGCGGGTGCGTCCGGGTGGTGGCTCAAACGCTTTGGGCCACCTAGTAGGTTCCATTGGCTACCATTAGAGCCATTTGTGGCGAACCTAGCTTCACCAGGAGCGTGACAATCATATGAGTACCATAAAAACCGATTTTTTCACTTTGACACGCATGGACACGCTCCTGAGGAGCGGGTGCGTCCGGGTGGTGGCTCAAACGCTTTGGGTCACCTAGTAGGTTCCATTGGCTACCATTAGAGCCATTTGTGGCGAACCTAGCTTCACCAGGAGCGTGGCAATCATATGAGTACCATAAAGACCAAATTTTTCACTTTGACACGCTCCTGAGGAGCGGGTGCGTCCGGGTGGTGGCTCAAACGCTTTGGGCCACCTAGTAGGTTCCATTGGCTACCATTAGAGCCATTTGTGGCGAACCTAGCTTCACCAGGAGCGTGACAATCATATGAGTACCATAAAAACCGATTTTTTCACTTTGACACGCATGGACACGCTCCTGAGGAGCGGGTGCGTCCGGGTGGTGGCTCAAACGCTTTGGGTCACCTAGTAGGTTCCATTGGCTACCATTAGAGCCATTTGTGGCGAACCTAGCTTCACCAGGAGCGTGGCAATCATATGAGTACCATAAAGACCAAATTTTTCACTTTGACACGCTCCTGAGGAGCGGGTGCGTCCGGGTGGTGGCTCAAACGCTTTGGGCCACCTAGTAGGTTCCATTGGCTACCATTAGAGCCATTTGTGGCGAACCTAGCTTCACCAGGAGCGTGACAATCATATGAGTACCATAAAAACCCATTTTTCACTTTGACACGCATGGACACGCTCCTGAGGAGCGGGTGCGTCCGGGTGGTGGCTCAAACGCTTTGGGTCACCTAGTAGGTTCCATTGGCTACCATTAGAGCCATTTGTGGCGAACCTAGCTTCACCAGGAGCGTGGCAATCATATGAGTACCATAAAGACCAAATTTTTCACTTTGACACGCTCCTGAGGAGCGGGTGCGTCCGGGTGGTGGCTCAAACGCTTTGGGCCACCTAGTAGGTTCCATTGGCTACCATTAGAGCCATTTGTGGCGAACCTAGCTTCACCAGGAGCGTGACAATCATATGAGTACCATAAAAACCGATTTTTTCACTTTGACACGCATGGACACGCTCCTGAGGAGCGGGTGCGTCCGGGTGGTGGCTCAAACGCTTTGGGTCACCTAGTAGGTTCCATTGGCTACCATTAGAGCCATTTGTGGCGAACCTAGCTTCACCAGGAGCGTGGCAATCATATGAGTACCATAAAGACCAAATTTTTCACTTTGACACGCTCCTGAGGAGCGGGTGCGTCCGGGTGGTGGCTCAAACGCTTTGGGCCACCTAGTAGGTTCCATTGGCTACCATTAGAGCCATTTGTGGCGAACCTAGCTTCACCAGGAGCGTGACAATCATATGAGTACCATAAAAACCCATTTTTCACTTTGACACGCATGGACACGCTCCTGAGGAGCGGGTGCGTCCGGGTGGTGGCTCAAACGCTTTGGGTCACCTAGTAGGTTCCATTGGCTACCATTAGAGCCATTTGTGGCGAACCTAGCTTCACCAGGAGCGTGGCAATCATATGAGTACCATAAAGACCAAATTTTTCACTTTGACACGCTCCTGAGGAGCGGGTGCGTCCGGGTGGTGGCTCAAACGCTTTGGGCCACCTAGTAGGTTCCATTGGCTACCATTAGAGCCATTTGTGGCGAACCTAGCTTCACCAGGAGCGTGACAATCATATGAGTACCATAAAAACCGATTTTTTCACTTTGACACGCATGGACACGCTCCTGAGGAGCGGGTGCGTCCGGGTGGTGGCTCAAACGCTTTGGGTCACCTAGTAGGTTCCATTGGCTACCATTAGAGCCATTTGTGGCGAACCTAGCTTCACCAGGAGCGTGGCAATCATATGAGTACCATAAAGACCAAATTTTTCACTTTGACACGCTCCTGAGGAGCGGGTGCGTCCGGGTGGTGGCTCAAACGCTTTGGGCCACCTAGTAGGTTCCATTGGCTACCCTAGGCTCTCTACTGCAGTTCTTCATTACTACTACTTTTCTGCAGTCCTTCTATAAAAACCTCCCCTTTACCCCCACCCACCTACTGTAGAGTTATTTTTATTGTTAATGTTTATTTTTGTTTGTTAGTATTATAGTTGTTTACTTACCTGTTTGTCCGTGCCTTAAAACTAATTTTCTAAGACTGCCTAATCCTGGATTCGAACTCGCTACCTCTAACCTATCAGTATAAAGTCCTATTGTCTGAGCTAATCCAGGTAATGGTGGCGGCGAGTTGGAAACTCTTTAATATGTTACACTTCATATATTTTATTGTAGTTACAGAGGATTTGGTTTAAAACCCTGCTGAAGTGGTTAAGATTTCATTATAATATTGACATATAGGGGGAAACGCAGATAGCGAAGACACAGACATGGAAGATATTTAAATGTGCTGGCAGTCAATGGTAAAGAACTTAGGAAAGAATATGATCTTCCCTTAATGTGATAAGACTTTGAATCATTTTATTAAGTGAATTAGACCATTTGTTTTTATTTTCATTAAAATATATAATATTATCTTGTAGAGTAGATGAGATATAGATGATTTGGTATAAATTCTATATGTACAATGTTGACATATAGGAGGAAACGCAGATAGCAAAGACACAGACATGGAAGATATTTAAATGTGCTGGTAGTCAATGGTACAGAATATTTACAATGGGGATAATATTTTACAATGTTGACATATAGGAGGAAACGCAGATAGCAAAGACACAGACATGGAAGATATTTAAACGTGCTGGTAGTCAATGGTAAAGAATATTTACAATGGGGATAATATTTGACAATGTTGACATATAGGGGGAAACGCAGATGGCAAAGACACAGTCATGGAAGATATTTAAATGTGCTGGTCAATGGTAAAGAATATTTACAATGGGGAAAATATTTTACAATGTTGACATATAGGAGGAAACGCAGATAGCAAAGACACTGACATGGAAGATATTTAAATGGGCTGGTAGTCAATGGTAAAGAACCTAGTAAAGCAGAGAACGTATAACATACGTTAATACGTTATACGTTCTCTGGTTGTAATTACAGTTTCATTGTGATCTATTGTTATTTTGATGTGATTATCTGCATACTTAATTCAAAATGTTCATGTAAATGAACGAAATGTATTTAATGTTTTTATTTAAACATCGTAAATATTAAGATTTTTTTGTAAAAATAAAATGATTGTAACATCAGAGAATGTGTAGATGAAAATCTAAATATATGTACATGCGCATAGGAAATTCATATAAGAACACTCCTTGTGGTTATTTATAGCTTTGTTCCCAGTCCCTTTATGGAGTGGTGTATTTTCTTTTAGATATTCACTCTAACCCTACAATTTAATACTCAAAAAGATTCGATTCAATATTTGCTGCTTATCATTTCATTTATGTCCTCTGTTTATGGCTATCATTAAAATTCTCCGACACGCATGAGTGTTCTTAAAACGTAGAGCCATTTGTGGCGAACCTAGCTTCACCAGGAGCGTGACAATCATATGAGTACCATAAAAACCGATTTTTCACTTTGACACGCATGGACACGCTCCTGAGGAGCGGGTGCGTCCAGGTGGTGGCTCAAACGCTTTGGGTCACCTAGTAGGTTCCATTGGCTACCATTAGAGCCATTTGTGGCGAACCTAGCTTCACCAGGAGCGTGGCAATCATATGAGTACCATAAAGACCAAATTTTTCACTTTGACACGCTCCTGAGGAGCGGGTGCGTCCGGGTGGTGGCTCAAACGCTTTGGGCCACCTAGTAGGTTCCATTGGCTACCATTAGAGCCATTTGTGGCGAACCTAGCTTCACCAGGAGCGTGACAATCATATGAGTACCATAAAAACCGATTTTTCACTTTGACACGCATGGACACGCTCCTGAGGAGCGGGTGCGTCCAGGTGGTGGCTCAAACGCTTTGGGTCACCTAGTAGGTTCCATTGGCTACCATTAGAGCCATTTGTGGCGAACCTAGCTTCACCAGGAGCGTGGCAATCATATGAGTACCATAAAGACCAAATTTTTCACTTTGACACGCTCCTGAGGAGCGGGTGCGTCCGGGTGGTGGCTCAAACGCTTTGGGCCACCTAGTAGGTTCCATTGGCTACCATTACCATTAGAGCCATTTGTGGCGAACCTAGCTTCACCAGGAGCGTGACAATCATATGAGTACCATAAAAACCGATTTTTCACTTTGACACGCATGGACACGCTCCTGAGGAGCGGGTGCGTCCAGGTGGTGGCTCAAACGCTTTGGGTCACCTAGTAGGTTCCATTGGCTACCATTAGAGCCATTTGTGGCGAACCTAGCTTCACCAGGAGCGTGGCAATCATATGAGTACCATAAAGACCAAATTTTTCACTTTGACACGCTCCTGAGGAGTGGGTGCGTCCGGGTGGTGGCTCAAACGCTTTGGGCCACCTAGTAGGTTCCATTGGCTACCATTACCATTAGAGCCATTTGTGGCGAACCTAGCTTCACCAGGAGCGTGACAATCATATGAGTACCATAAAAACCGATTTTTCACTTTGACACGCATGGACACGCTCCTGAGGAGCGGGTGCGTCCAGGTGGTGGCTCAAACGCTTTGGGCCACCTAGTAGGTTCCATTGGCTACCCTAGGCTCTCTACTGCAGTTCTTCATTACTACTACTTTTCTGCAGTCCTTCTATAAAAACCTCCCCTTTACCCCCACCCACCTACTGTAGAGTTATTTTTATTGTTAATGTTTATTTTTGTTTGTTAGTATTATAGTTGTTTACTTACCTGTTTGTCCGTGCCTTAAAACTAATTTTCTAAGACTGCCTAATCCTGGATTCGAACTCGCTACCTCTAACCTATCAGTATAAAGTCCTATTGTCTGAGCTAATCCAGGTAATGGTGGCGGCGAGTTGGAAACTCTTTAATATGTTACACTTCATATATTTTATTGTAGTTACAGAGGATTTGGTTTAAAACCCTGCTGAAGTGGTTAAGATTTCATTATAATATTGACATATAGGGGGAAACGCAGATAGCGAAGACACAGACATGGAAGATATTTAAATGTGCTGGCAGTCAATGGTAAAGAACTTAGGAAAGAATATGATCTTCCCTTAATGTGATAAGACTTTGAATCATTTTATTAAGTGAATTAGACCATTTGTTTTTATTTTCATTAAAATATATAATATTATCTTGTAGAGTAGATGAGATATAGATGATTTGGTATAAATTCTATATGTACAATGTTGACATATAGGAGGAAACGCAGATAGCAAAGACACAGACATGGAAGATATTTAAATGTGCTGGTAGTCAATGGTACAGAATATTTACAATGGGGATAATATTTTACAATGTTGACATATAGGAGGAAACGCAGATAGCAAAGACACAGACATGGAAGATATTTAAACGTGCTGGTAGTCAATGGTAAAGAATATTTACAATGGGGATAATATTTGACAATGTTGACATATAGGGGGAAACGCAGATGGCAAAGACACAGTCATGGAAGATATTTAAATGTGCTGGTCAATGGTAAAGAATATTTACAATGGGGAAAATATTTTACAATGTTGACATATAGGAGGAAACGCAGATAGCAAAGACACTGACATGGAAGATATTTAAATGGGCTGGTAGTCAATGGTAAAGAACCTAGTAAAGCAGAGAACGTATAACATACGTTAATACGTTATACGTTCTCTGGTTGTAATTACAGTTTCATTGTGATCTATTGTTATTTTGATGTGATTATCTGCATACTTAATTCAAAATGTTCATGTAAATGAACGAAATGTATTTAATGTTTTTATTTAAACATCGTAAATATTAAGATTTTTTTGTAAAAATAAAATGATTGTAACATCAGAGAATGTGTAGATGAAAATCTAAATATATGTACATGCGCATAGGAAATTCATATAAGAACACTCCTTGTGGTTATTTATAGCTTTGTTCCCAGTCCCTTTATGGAGTGGTGTATTTTCTTTTAGATATTCACTCTAACCCTACAATTTAATACTCAAAAAGATTCGATTCAATATTTGCTGCTTATCATTTCATTTATGTCCTCTGTTTATGTCTATCATTAAAATTCTCCGACACGCATGAATGTTCTTAAAACGTAGATGGTTTTATGCTTAATAATCATACATACATACATATGTTAATTTTATGGAGGTTAACAAATAGTTTAATTGTCCTTAAATTTCATATGATAGCAAATTATAAAATATTATAATAT